>JAOVYW010043806.1:8943-25751 GCA_025775045.1 Hiodon tergisus
AACTGCCTACAGTCTGACACAATGTCCTTCACTACTTGACAATTGACTATCAATTAGATGCCAATAAATACAAAATACAGTAGGTAGATGCTAGAATATTTAGCTGATTAGGGTGACATCTGATATCTCATGATATCCGATAACTCTTGTGTAAAAGAGCACACGCTACGACAGTAGCCTGAGCAGAAAGATGGGACGATATTTAAACGATGTGCAAGCCACTAAAAGCACAATTTTTTTTCCATTAGCAAATATTTTTCCATGTTTTCACATTTGTACTACTGTCCTCTCAAAGTACATAAAAGAGTCACTTCTAAATCTAAACATAGAATAATATTTTCACAGTAGTGCACATCAAGCTACTTTTTTTAATGAACTGTATAACTTGAGCTCAGCTTGACAAGCAACATCATCCTAACCAGCGACGTGAGTATCTACACAAAAATGCTGAAGAGAGGAAACTCTGATTTGTCAGGGTAAAGGAGGTCCACGAGAAAACAGACAGTCCCAGAGAGGCCCTCAAACAGACTGTAAACGTTGTTCATAGAACAGGACCCGGCCTTGAACTCATCGGTGAACAGGAACTCTGCAAACCTGGAAAGAACACAGAAGAAACTCCGTCACCATATGTCACAGAAACGGGCCAAGCGCTGAAGATCAATGAGGAAGTTCTCCCTTGCCTCTGTGCGCGATATATGTATTTGGAGTTTCCAGTAAGTCTGTAGAGAAGCAGGAAGACATAGGCACTTCCTGCAATGCCGTGACAGATTCCTGGGCCTTTCTTCAACAGGCCCTTTTGCCACACGAGCTCGCCACTGCGGATACAGGTGTCCAGGTACTGTGGCCTCTTGTTGATCAAGTAGGCTTTGGCAAAGAGGTAAGCCACACCTGAACGAAATATGCATTTTAATATACAATATTCATGATCAATATTCAAAGCTTTGACAATGCTCTTGGTTAAATTGTAATCTTTACAATAAAGTTTTTAAAAATCCAAAGTGTCCTTAGAATTTGCTGGTTATCTCTAGGGCACCACAGTATCTGACTGTATTTTAGTATGCCAAATAATAGAACATTATATGGACTCCACCTGGGGCTCCATGGCACCAGTGCACCAGCTCATTCTCCCTCTCGATCATGACTCCCAGCTCTGCAGGCCAGTTACAGTTCTGCTCCTGGTTCATCAGGAAGTCCACACTCTGCCACACAAGCTCCCTCTCTCCAGCAGACAAAAGTTCCTGGTAGGACAGCAGCATCTGCAGGATGGATGAGAGACCGTGGGCTGCACCTGTGAGGGGTTGCAGTCAAAAACAAACAAACCCACACCAGAGCACAATGATTTAAAACATCACTAAATTCCAATCTACCCCAGAAAATCCAATATACAAGGTAATGTTCACAAAACATTTACTCAAGTATTGCTCACCTAAACTAAGTAAATAGTAATTAACTAGTAATTAACATACTGATGTTTATGCACAAATAACTGTAGGCTTAGATAAAAAAATGTTGTGAACCAAGACCAAGTATATATTCTGAAACAATACGGAAATATCATGACAACAAGTGTTTGTTTATTTGTATCGTTATGTAACAATCCATCTCAAAACAAGTAGGATCAGATAAACTAAGATTATGCTATGGTTTATAACATTATAATTTTTTCTTTCTATTCATTAGGAGAATGGTATATGCTGTTTCTTTTGGACCAATTACCTATGAGTAGTGCTTACTTAAACATCCATAAGCTATAACTCAGCGCATCTGATCCCCGAGGAATTAAATGCACATGCTTTTATCCAATGGAGCAGAAGCTTGTATTCTGCCTCCCCACAACATGTAATTCTGCCAGAGCCATATTAAGGGAAGGAAAAAAAAATGAATACATGCAAAAACTTGTGCATTCAAATAATAATAACATCAATAGTCTGATCTATTTTCCACATAAAGGCCAATTTGATGACAAGGCGGTCTAACAGTCTCTAATGATGTAATCCCTTATTTACTGTTCGCACTGTAACCATGGAAACAAAGCTAAATTTTACTGAGTGGAGGTGTAATGTATTCGCATTATAAGAGGTCCAAATGACTCTTAAATTAGTTTACTTTCAATTAATCATTGATTCTACTGAAATTGTCAGCAATTTCAACCTTTCTATAGGAGACGTACAGAATACAAAAAAACATGTATTGTCAATGATACACATGTTAAATTCAGCTGCATTACACTTGCAGTTCTTTCTAAAATGTATAGGGAAATGTGACTTTTAACGTCGAAAAAGGAACATATGAATTAATATTCTTAGATGCAGAAGGATACGTAATGATAAGCATACAGATCAAACAGGTTTAGGGGAATGGCATGCAGTTCCCGTTTAATTGGCATTTCATGTACTAAGTAAATAAAATTGGAAACATTTGTCTATTTAGGGCTCTGCATGTTTTAAAAATTTGGTATCACCAATTTTCTCCACAATTGGAATCGCCAATTGTGCTACTGCATCTCAACTCATTGCAACGACTGCCACCAAACACGGGAAGGGTGAGGAAGTATGATTAGTCCCCTCAAATCTAATCACCTTCGAGCCATCTGTGTCAGTTACACTCTGCTGGCAACACAGCACTCACAAGAGGTTCAGTGCCGACCAGAGAAGAGGCACGACCCTCTCTGCGGCACTGCCAGCCTGCAAGTGTCTGGGAAGCCGACAGAAGACGCCGATTTGTAACAAGCAGCCCGGGCAGCGCTCTGCCAATTGTGTGCTTCTACAGTGTTCTCTCTGTCACAGTTGGCAAATGACAATCTGTACGTTTTTGTACTGAAGTTGCTTTTTTCATGCAAACATTGCCATAATCAGTTTGCTTACTATAGCCTTTGTGTTGGTGTGAATGTTAAATCTTCACATCTGAAGGGTTTCTCCATCTGGTGCTATTGAGGAAGAGCAGGGTTAGCTTCAAGAAGAGGATTGCAAATCAAAGGGTGAATGGGGTGTCATCAAAAACAAGAATCAATGGAGAGTGTCTTTTGTCATTCATGAACATATAAATCTGCAACAAATGCCATGAAAATGATTGAGAGTGTCATAAAGCTCTACTTTTAATGCTACAATATAACAAAGGAAGGAGAAACATTTGTAAGCCTCATTTTTGTTTAATACCACAATTAAAGCTCTTACCTAAATATTCTGTACCATAATAAGAATACATGAGAGAAAACGGTTTCCTTTTCTTTCTTGCGTACTGTTTACCAGACTCAATAATAGCCTGGCAAATTGCCTTTATTTGTTCCGCACTCAATATCTGTAAGAAAGAAAAAAAACATAACGTCCAAACAATTCAGACATGAAATTTTATGAATACACAAGTCATTTATCGTATCATGTGTATGTGAACAAAGTATTTGCTCTCTTAACATATATGGCTAGTTTATATGGAATAGTGTACAGTCGTTTTAATTTAGGTTAGTTGCCATAGCAACTTGTTCCGGGTAAACGTTGTGGCTTCATATTTACCTTGGATTCATATGTGGACAGACAAAACCATTAACAAAATCTTAAATTATTGTAAGCAAATATATTTCATATATTAAATCCACTTGCCATTTTAATAACAATATGTTCATATATATATTACATATACTGCAAATAACGTACGAAATTTGTTACAGCAGTAAACAAGTTAATTTTCCTTGGCACGAGCTCTCTCTGTCGGCCAAGGAGCGGTAATACAAAAATATGACGTAAGACAATGTAAAAGTGATGCATTTGAATTCGTCCTAATTAATTTATTTCTAACCACAACGAAGAATAACACCCATTTAACAACAACTGTGTTTGAATCGTTAAATCTTAAATTCCTGATCAACAGCTTACCTCAATTCCAAGTTTTTGTTTCAGCACTAGCGCACCGCACAGGTACCCCGCTCTTCCTACGAACAGCTCATCAGAGCCGCATTCGAGGAAATTGATGGGCGCACACACTTCCCAAAGGTTCCGAAATTTAGTGAGAGGTTTCACAAAGTCCGACAAGCCCATGGCTTTGTACACCATCGACGCCACCGCATAGATACCAGCTCCGCCAAGGAGGAATGCCGCCCGCATGCTTTTGTCCTGCTCCGCGTCAACATACCTCACAGAAACCTCTATAATTTGCTTTGCTGTTTTCAGGTATATGTCCCTTTGCTGAGAAAACACAGGGCATTCTGAGACATAGTACAGCATATATGCCACACCAGCCGGACCATCATACAAACCCCCGTCGCATTCATTTGAGTCAAGAGGCACCTTCTTCAAAATCTTCTCTATTGTTGCAATCACCGTCGGTACTATTGCTTCATTATGTTGCCCCGCGAATAAAGCTCCGTTATAGTCAGTGAAACGGTTTTCAAAGCAACGCTTGTTTTCCATCACAAATTAAAATAGATAATTTAGAATAATGCAAGAAATCAAACTGCAGTCTACTTGAATTGTGTATTCCTCAATTAATTTCAAAGTTGAAAGGAAGTCAATGTAATAAAAACATTAATTGCATGACAATGATTCTCGTTGAACTGAAAACCAACGGTTCTTATTTTTGTATAACGCTAGATCGGCGTCTTAACAGAACCCGGAAACGGTATGTTCTGTATAACAGTGATTTGTGGGACTTGTATTTTCAACATAATGAACTAAATAAAACATTTTTTATCTTTCAGTTGAAATGGACTCATCGTCCATTATGTTTTCAGTCATCAAGTTGTTTGCAGTTAAATATAACAGATCTAATATGTATGTATTAGAATAATTGTATTTCCTAATGTCAATGTTTTAGAATGTGAATTAATTTATTCACACCAATCTTTCTAATTGCTTGTCCTGGTCGGGCTGAAGTTATAGATAATATGTCTTAAATATACGAAAGACAATAAGTTTAAGAATCTTAGCTGAAATGTTTTGCCTTAATCTCAAATTTTCGAGATTTAGCCTCCCTAATATGCAACAAGTTAAGTGGAAGCCTGCAGTACAATCGTATTCGGCTGCTTTCGTTGTGATTAATTACTACTTCAATGATAATTGTTTTGAACGGTGATATTACTTTAGAAATCGTTGTTCCACGACCAATTCAATCAGATATTATTTTCATATTGTATGATACTGTAACGGGGATGGAAAGCAGCGCCAATGGTTTTTAACCATCCACGAGGGGGCTGCTGGGAAGCCTGGCTCCCGAACTGTAAATTAGGTAAATAATGTGTTCGATGTTTCGTGTTTCTATAATGTTTATGTGTAGAAGTTCTGTTTAGTTAACTGTATCATTTAATTTCTTTGTGGTTATGATTTAGTTCCCTCACCGTGGGCTGGTTTTCCTATGTTTCTTCAGTTCCTTTCACTGCCAGTTCCGCCTTTGTCAAAAAGGTTGCAAGCGCATGTGTAAATAAAGAGCACGTCTTTCTGTGGATATCGGTGTCTGACTCCTTGCTTAAACTCAGCAGGACAGTAGCACTTCGAAAAACGCTACTATACTAACCAATAAAATAAAACGAAATCTAAACATACTCCTGGAACCAGCAGGTGGTGATGTTTGCATGTTTTTTCGTTTTTTGTTCTTTCCGACGAACTAGTCAGATTTAATATCATGTAGATTAATATGGGATTGCTTGATGTGTTGATATGTGCGTCATGCAGAGTATTTTTAGTGACTGAACAGTAGAAATATTGATACAAACACTGAAACTTTAATGAATCTCTAACAAATAATTATTAATAAATAGTATTCAAGGTTTATAAATGTTTTCGTGAACCAAGTCTGACAAGAGTAATCCTGTGATCCACAATAGGCCTATAGCCCAGAGAAAGAACAGTGCCCACAGCAATCCTTGTTCTCTCCCACCATGTCATCACAATTAGCTGTCCATGGTCCTGAAACACACTTCAACGAATTAGTGTGAGCTAATTAAACATCACGCGGTATATGAGAATATATGTTTTATAATAACAGTGCTCAAATGCTAGATGTTTTATATTAAAGTATAAGCACAAACACATCATCAGAGAGGAATGATAACAAAAACACACAAATTGACAGGACAAATCATACAGTCAATTAATCAAAGCCAGTTCTGGGAAATGTGGAATAAACCAGAAGAAATGGCCATACAAAACGGAAATATTTGGAAACAGTACTTTAAAAATCTCTAAAGAGAGAAGCAGTTGGAACGAACCTGGCCTCACCCGATTTGAAACAGAAGTTAAATTCCAGCTCTAGGCATTCCACCTGGATCTGCTGTCGCCAAAGTCACAGGGGCTGCAGCAGATCCTGGCGCAGGCGCAGTCCTGTCTGACCTGGGCCCTGACAATCCTGATCTTTCAAAAGGCAAGATCTCAAGAAAGTCAATACAAATTTACTCCAGGTAACACCACTCAAGAACAAACGCACAAATGCGATTAAACATGGCAATTGAAGCTTTGGCTTGGCAGTGAACAATCTAAAACAAAAAGCATGCACAGCTATCTACGACATTAAAAGAAAACTTTATAAATTATACATTAATCTGGTGAGAAATATTCGACAGACTAAACCAGGTGGTTGCAGAGCTTGTATGCAGAATTCTGAAAAAACATTCTGCAAATTCAAAGAAACACTCACGCAAAATAGAATTAGGCCGCTACCTTCTACTCATACCCATATAGCCCTCAAATGTTGGATCCATGTCAAACATCCCTATGTCCAGTCCGGGCCTTAACCCTGAGAAGAGTTCCCTCAGTCAGAAGGCCCTGAAGCTCAATGCTCTAATCTCAACTAACGCTGACCAGCCTCAGCCTAATACTGCTAGCACACCAACAATGTAAACAAAGTAAAACAAAAAGTAAACAAAATATATAACAAATTAAAAACTCCTACCTTGCACATTGGGACAACAAAACTGAATCCCAAAGCAGACTTGAAAACTACTGAGCCCTAAAAAGAATACATCCTGGCAGAGTATCTTTTTACTGTCAGAGATACGAGACAAAGAAAGACCTTGACCAATTAAAAACTATGTGACCACAGACTCTTATTGCTTAAGGTTGCAGTGATCAGAGGTCAGAGATCAAATGACAGAGAAAAAAAACGTTTAGTTAAGATTAGTATTTAGCTAGAATGCTATGCTCATTTCCTGTAACTTGCATACAAGACAGGGACTGCCCCTGGCTTATTTGAATGCTCATGAACACACTTGTTTCTTGAACATCCTTCCCTCTCTGTACATGTATTTTAGACTACGGATTCAGTAAGGCATATTGTCAAGCTCTGTTCTTGAAGCTTCGATAAACTGGGCACACTCTTTTGACATATGTCTCTTTTGAATTCTAACACTGTGGAGATCTGGCTACCCAGGGACATCAGACTCTGTGCCACTGGCAGACAGGAGAGGTCCAGACAGAGGTGCACCTCCTCCTAAACTGTACAAAGTACTACCAACTCAGGGAAACCACTTTCCTCAAAATTACTAAGTCCCTACACGATTTCCCGACAATGATACACCAGGAAAAATTAGTGGTGCTCATTGGAAGGACCCACAGAGACAGTGAGCATCAGATCAGAACAACACCAACATCATTTCTTTATCTATTTTACTTTTTAAATGTTTATTATTTGATCTCTATTTACTTGACCATTATTATTATTATTATTATTCATATTTGGTAATTGTAATGGTCAGAAAATTATCCAAATAAATGGTACATTTTAAAATATATATTTGGAATCACTAATACTTTTTTGGGGGGTTTTCCCCTAATTTGGAACTGTGCAAAGTCACCTTGCATATCACTATGAATCCTGGCCCGCACGCGGGGAAGGTGAGGATTATTGTGCTATTGGTCTTCTCTGATCAAATCACTTTTGAGTCCCCTGTCTCTTTACACAGTACAGACTAGACCAATTGGAGGAGATGCATGTTCCCTTTTGAAGACACTTCCAGCTAATGGTGCACTGCTGCTGTGTTCTCCCGATCACAGTTGGGAAATGACATGATCTTGAATGACTGAGCCACTCTGGAGGCCAGAACAAAATTTCAGCTGCTTCCCTTTTATCTTGTTCATGCTGGCAACAAATTCCTAGTTTAGCTTAAACTGTAGAATCAGTCCACTGTGCAACCTTTAGTCCTTTGAAAGACCTAAAAAGGAGAGGTTTGGACACAAGTGCTAGACTGGAATCTGACTCAAGACTTGACTTGGCAACATAAAAAAAAAAACTTGAAACTCGACTTGTACTTTGAGGGAGTTAGTGTCTTTCATATGGTGGGGGGATGTGATCAGTGACGAGCAGGAACTGTCAATCCAGGAGATCGTAGGGTAAGCACGGCCCACTTAATAGTGTGGCAATTTCACTCAATAGTCCTGAACCGCCTATCCCTGGGGGTGAACTTCCTGCTTTTGTTTATAAGAGGCCAAATTTGTCCCATTCCCAAGAGGAAGCTCAGATACCGTAACCCTAGTTGTACATTTGCCAGGGTTTGCCATGAGCCCCGCACCTCTCAAAGCCCAATAGTGCATGTCACCATGCACACATCAAATCCCCGCTTTCATGGTCCTTACAAACTGGACCTGAAACTGGGGGCTTGAGAGTTATTGACTTCACTTGGCTTGGATAACCTAACTTGGCACTTGACTTGAGAAATGCTTGGGAGACTTGGGACTTCACTTCAGACCCTGAAGTAAAGGCTTGAGACTTACATGTGACTTGCTGGGAAGTCCCATGATATAATGACTTTTTGTCAACAGTGTCCCAATATATATGGAGTGTCCCAAATACAGACTTTCTAATGGAGAGCGGCAGTCCTTCTTATTTCAGCCGTGAGGGCTGTAAAAACAAAATCACGCCCAAGACCTTTAAATACTAGAAATGTAATTTATTCCCTAAGGGAAACATAAAAAGCAGCAGGCATGTTCTGCAGAAAACTTTGAAGCTGAACCATTAATGTAATGCCTCTCCTCTGCCTGGCCATCTGCCTAGTCCTCCAGCCTCCAAAAACTCTGAAGTGAGCCAGTTTGGTAAAGCCAGCTTTTACAAAGGCAGTGTGGAAGCTTGCAGGCTGCAGGATCTCCAGCTGCAGAAGATGGTAATTAGACAAGCATTTTTCAAAGACCCACACTCCGGGGATGAGGCCTTACCATAGCACACTGACAACACTGGCCACACTTGGCATACTGAGTAAAAAAAAAAAAAAAAGGATTTAAGATAACAATTTCCATTTCCCATAAATTCTGCGGAAAAAAATGCTAAGCCCACCCTGCCCATCTCATCAGGGCACAGACACAGCCTAAAAGCAGCCAATCTCTTGACAGTCATTCCTTGTCTTCCCTCCTGTACTGGCAGGTATAGCAGTAAAACGTGAAGCCAGTGCTAATTCCACCTGACTAAATGAACCAGTATTAAGTTTAAAGTTTACCCAGTGTGACAGCTAGGGGAGCAACCATTTCTATTGAAGCAACTTAGCACACACCTTCTCTACTATACCTTCCTAATTGTTTTGTTTGAATTCCTCTGTCCCCAGGCTGAATTGATCCCATTGTAGATCGCTAGAAAGTCTTAGCCCTAAGGCTTTCACATTCTCCTCCCCCCTGACTAACCCAGAAATATAATCTGCATGGCAAGAAAATACTCTGGGAGAACTCAGACCCTGCATTTTCTCCCTTAGGAGAGAGAGAAAATGGCCAAATAAATCAAGCATGAGGTCCCTGAGTAAAAGAATCTTACCCAAGACCACAAAAATTTAAAACATTAATATGAACTTTGTGATCATTTCTGACAAATGTCTTGATATAAATTTAAAAATTATAAACAATCTAGTTGGTCCTGTATGAGGAAAATAATTGATATGACACTGCATGATTGACACTGGTGGAGTTGAGTCTGTCCATTTTCCGAGAAATGTTTACTAAAGTTAACACGCTGGCCATTTATACCTGGTGAACAGGAATAAGTTATACTGTAAGTTGTACTGTAGCAGTGAAATGAATGCCCAATCTTTCAGTTCTGGAGAGGCCAAATAGAACTTGACAGCCAACCTTCTAATTTAATAAGTGAGAGAGACTAAATTGGTAGTAGGATTGCAGTTCATAAATTTAATTCACACAGACTAACAGAAATGTCATCTCTTTCCACTGTAGGAAAATTCCAGACACTACTTGGCTTTCCAAATTCCAATCAATGGATTTGTTTAAACAACTCTGTCCCTAGACAGATGTAGTGTCCCAACTGGAATTTAAACTTAAACCACATGCTGCCACTAGTTGTGTTTGCTGATCCCCCTAAACATTTTCAACAGCTGCTGTAATTGACAGAAGTAGTTTTATTTAAATAATTTATTTAAGACCACAGTAACATCCAGGCTGACATCTTACCTAACCCAGCCAAACGACATTGTAGGGGGAAATTGGAAGCAGTAAAACAGTATCCTTCAGCACATCTTCAGCAACTTCCCAAGATCCCTGGCTAAAGGGCTTAACCGTTGGCTCCCCAATTAGGTCCTCAAATCCCTAGCAGAGTCCTTTGCAAGAGGCATCTTGGACAGTGAACACCTGAGTCCATCCACTGGTGCAAACCCCTTTGGAACAGAAAAGGGTTGGCAGATGCTGGTTGACCAGGGGTATATCATTCCCTCTATAACCATCAGCCTCTTAAGCATCACAGGGAGCCAACTGGAGCCAATCAATAAAAAACCCTGCAAGGTTACAGAAAAGGCCTCAAGATGGCACTGGCAAAGCCATAGAGCAGTGGGTACCAGCCCATCGGTACTTGGATACAAGCAAGGCTTGCTGGACCTTAGCTGGTCTGCCTGGTTGGGGGTGTCTGACATTGAAAGAACTGAAACATCTTAACATTCCAGGTTAATTCACTGATAAACCGTCCAAGAGAATCATGTGGATTAAAATGTCAATGCTTTTTTTTACACAAAGAAGTAGTTCAATAAGTTTGAAAATTCTTGCCATTTAATACATCCTATTACATAGGACATCAACATGAAAGGGATTCGGTGACCTGGAAAAAACATACGGTATAAATTCCAAAGATGTTTATTGAAACTTCATTTTATGGTACACACTGTTAGGTGACATCTTCATTGGTAAATGTCATGTGAAATTAAATAGAAAAGGTTATCTTGATAATCCAAGAGGGTTGGCCTTACCAAGAAATTTAATCAACAAACTCAGAGTTGCCGTGCTAAAATAACACGAGGAACCTCTCACAAGTATCCGACTTTTTAAAAATGTGTTTGCTATTGTGCACTTGGTCGACCAGGGTGGATAGGTGGATTTTATGAACATGCCTCATCTGTAAAGACCCAAGCTGTGCAGAAATACAGCTGGCATTCATGTTTTCTGTTTTTCCCCCCCATTATATGCGGGGAAACATTCTCCCGGTCCTCATGTAACGGTACTGTAGGACTTAAAAAGGGATACTGGGGGGATGTTTGGGAGGAAATTAGCCGTTGAGGCAAGATGGCGGTGGGCCATCACTATTTAAAGAGTTATTTGGAATTTTGTCCCATAATCAATATTTTTAAGCTATATTGGTTTGTGTGCAGTGTCTGGGCTTGGTTAGTGTTGAGGCAAGCCGTGGAGTTCAATGACCAAGCGGTCTGTTTGAGGTCCTGCTACAGAGCTGGATGGAGAAATGTGGTCCTGACTTCCGAGAACGAGCAGGAAAATGCCACGGTGGGACACAATGCGCAGAGAAAGTTCTCCATTAGTCAGGGCTGTGTACATCTGTCCGTTGCATTCTGTAAGAGTGAGTTGGACCTGGTCTGGCTGCAAGCTTAGTGTCCTTCTTGAGCTTTCAGCCACCTTTCTTGGAGGGCCACTGCCAGCCAGACGGAGGAAGCTGTCCCAAGAAGCAGGGGCGGAAACCAGGGTGGAACTGCTCTCAAGTATCCGTTTCAGTTTAGCGGTTGAGGAGTTGTATTGAAGGTGGGTTAATGGCGGAGCACACCCTGAAATGTAAGTAATGTGTGGTAAATCGTGAGTATTGATTGTCAGTGTCGTCAAAACCTTGCTGTGCGTGTATTCTCCTTTCCTTACCTCATGCATTGCGGTGGGCTTAGCAAGGGTGGGATTCCGCTGATGATAGAGCCTTCAGTGGCCCCTAGCCAGGATTGGCAGAGTGTATTAGATGGAACAAAGGGGTGAGGCAATAATTCTGGTCAAGGAAAAAAAGACTGCAATCGCTTTATATACAAGACCTTGTAATAATAAATATCATTGTTCCTTGTTGTGTCGTCTCTGCCAGGGATAGTGGGCGGATATGAACCTGGAAGGGTAGGGACATTTTCATCAGTGGAGTTAACAAGAACAGCGGACAATTTGCAAAGAATAACATTGAAGTTAACTCCTGTTTATTCCCTTGTTATGTGACCACAGAGTTCACTATAGTCACAAACCATGGAATTGTGCAATGTCGAAGCACTCATGCAATTATGGCTAGATAAAGTGAATTTTGGGAGACTTTGGACCAGCCACGGAGGGGCCTTAACGCATTACCCAAGCAACTGGAATCCCACAAAGAGCGACTGTAAGGTATACATTTCCTGACCTGTTGCTGTTTTGTCTCACCGTTTTTCCTATTGGGAAACAAAAAAATATATGGAAATTAATTGATAAAGGCCTTCGTTGTAAGTGGATATTTGATTCTGAAGCAAACAATTCATACACGATATCACAGAATAAATAAACTAATTGAAAACAACAGCCAGCATACCAGGGGCACATCAATTTCTGGTCGCTCCAAATGAATCATCATTGCTCTTGATACATTGCTGCTCCATAAGATCAATAATTTTGGTTTGTTTTCTGACATCTTCAAAGCACAATTCATCTAAGCTTGCCAAGACTTTATGAACGGGATCGTCGAAGGGTCACACATTGACGTCACGTAATATGATAAAGATAAAAATTGATTTCAGGGTTCTCACTTCTCACACTATTTTCTAATGAATAAATTTTTATTTTCTACAAAAGGCATCAATTTTTTGTTTTGGCTGGTTTGCTTACCATCGTCTGTGAGACCGTAATCCAGGAGAAAACCCATGAATTGTAACGCACCACTTAGGGGCATCTACAGAGACTTCTTCGGTAATCCAACACAAACTCTCCATCACATGCCATTCTATTCTAATAAACCCAATTATGGCCCAATTAAGAGATTATTTGGTATCGGTTTGTGTTGGCATGTTTCACCATTTTCATAAAATGATAAATTGAATTAAAAACTAATAATTAAAAACCATTAAAATACTATGCAAGGCAGCAGCAAAACAACAAACGGAATAGGTTATGTTAATTTAGGTGCAATCAATTAAGTCTATCTTAAGTAAACATTTTTTATCAGATGTTTAATTTTGTATGCAGGAAATTTAGCATTTCTGGAATAGGAGTAATACGGCCAAATCTATTGTATTTGTGAGGATTGTGAAAGATTCACTCTGAACAAGCATGCAATGGGGTGCTAAAACAATCCATTATATCAAAATTTCTCTACATGTTAAAGAGAAGGAAGTTGCATTAGGTTTCTTAGTGGAACGTTTCCTAATAAACGTACTCAGATGTATTTGTGAACTAAAAATATAGCTCAGAGTCAACAGCTACTCAGGATTTTCTATTCATTCTCCAGCACTAGCATCTAAATTTGGGGTTGAGTTTCAGAGATCTGTATTTCAAATCCACTTTACAAAAAATAGAGGCATACATGCTGTAAGCCTACTCAGTACTATTCTTGACAGCTTGTACACAGTGATTCACAGTGAAAGATGATAGGGACAAAGAAGACCAGTAAAAAAAAAAAGAGAACGATGAGGAGAGGCAGGAAAATTGGCCTCTCTGAAATGAAACTGAACCATAAACAACCCACCTCTATGCCACCTGTCTTAGTTAATTATTGCATGAAATAAGCGTTACATCACTAGCAATGGATTATGGCTACTGTAAATTGGATTTATATTACCCATCTGAAGAATAGATATGCGTTCGTAAATTAATTTTAGCCTGCCTACTTGATAAGGCTTATTACGGAATTCTTTCCACAGCATGTGCGCTTAAATTATTGTATTTAGTACATCACATGGTTTAATTTAGAGCATGAGTAAAGGTCACATTCTACATAAAATGCATTGGTTTCATTATATTTAAATTTGGGAAACTATGTCACATTTTAATAATGTTAAAAGCTACAAGGCATGCATAAAGCTTAAGTATCATATGGAATAATGGTCAGCTTGTTAATTCAGTTTAAAATTTCCGTAATGCATTTAGCGTTGTTTGATCTGCCATCTACGACTGGAAAATGCGCTTTGTTGTTGACCTGTCTCTGGATGCGTAAAAACACATGACATAAAACGTTTTTATTTTGAAGGAACGACAGAAATCGAATAAGGAAGGTTCTATGTGTGGAAGACATGAGAAGCAGTTGCAAAATATGGAAAACGTTTTTAAACGTTTTTATCTCAGCTTTCACAGCACCAGACAACCTTTAGGATAAAACATTTTTAAAAATAGCAGAGAGGTAAAAGCTAACACATACTCCGACATTGTGATTTGTTTAAGGTTTCTGCATGGACAGCTTCACATCAGACCCACTTCATTTCAGTCCCCCTGTTAAATTCACAGTGTCTGCAGAGCCAAAGAGAAAGTCATTTTATGGATTTTGCAATTATGTAAATACAATTATGTTTCCCCATTTAATTAATATTTTGCTCATTGCCACTTCTAGCTATGCTGTGCGTGCCTTTGATGTTGTTAATAGATTCCCTTCTCCTATAAGCTCTTTATTTGCTTTTTCAAATCTTATATTAGGTGGCAGCAAAATATAAGAAGCAGGAGCAAAAGAACCAGACCGAACCAAGACCCTCTGGCAATGAGGCATAGAGGGGAACAGACGTACTGTTTTTTAGATGTATTTAGAAAATCTAAACTCCACACCCACTAGAATCTATCCTATGACCCACCTGGATCAAAATGTGGGTTGTATTTCATTTTATTTACCACTAAAAAGTTCAATTTTTTTCGATTTAAAATGAAATTTGCGGTCCTGCATTTTGTCTGGATAATAGCTCCACCTGTTAGCTGTACTATTCCTTTGTCATGCAGACTATGGAATTGCTGAAATTGTAAAAATGTTCATAGTTTTAAAAAGGATGACACATCGAGGGCCTGTATTGAGTGGGATCCTAATCACAGTACATACTTACTTGGAAATGACTCCTACATTTATAGACCACTACACTTGATTTGATTACGTTTATATAACCATAATTAGATTAGCGTTTGAATTAAATAGGGATTTTGTACTTGATGGAAACATGATAAGAAAGAAATTAACTGTTAAAGCAAAGTTTAGTTACAACATTCTTGTCTTTAAACAAGCTATCTAGCAGCCAGCAGTAGCTATCTAGTTAAAAAAAAAAAAACAGAATAATGTTTCACTGAGAAACGTAAGGATAAATATTTACATTTTTAAATATATCTTTGTCTGTTTAGTACGGTCTGTGTTCCAATAAACCCCAAAAATTCCTGTTAATTCCTGTAAATTTCCAAATATGTAATTTGTGGAAGTTTTCATTCCAAGAAGATATTAACGGTGACTCTTCATGTCATTTAGCGGTCAGATAGTCGCCTTAATCTAACTCAGTGTAAAAAAAAACAGGTGGCAATAAAAACTCTAAAAATGAATGATCTATTCCATCAAAAGTTATCTCAATATCAATATCCAATAGTATGGCTACTCCTCCCCCATTTCCATCAATAAATGGTAACAATATCCCTTTTCTTTGGGATCCCTTTCTTTAGGGATGTGATGGAGCTGCTGTCTAGCCAAGAACAACCCATGGTGATTTTGCCCAGCTTAACCCAAGCTACACCCTCGTAATTGTGCGTTGTCTCATGGGACTCCAGCCACAGTCAGGAAATAGCACAATAAAATTTCAAACCTGTTCATCTAAATTATAGGAATCAGCCTGCACTTGGATGAATGCCTCCACAGAGGAAAGCTACCCAGAAGCCAAGCAACCGTTTCTAATGAGCGACTTAATAATGACTTTTGGGTTTCTGATTGAACTATGCCCTCCCCAACAGGTTACAAGTAAATCACGATTGTTCTTTTGTTTACTACCCAAAGAAAAGGAAATGGAAAATGGCTCTATTTCCCCCCTAAATGCCAAACCATTTTAATTACAAGCTATCGATGTGAATTTTGCAGCTCAGCATATTTGTATGCCAAACATTTTTCTGCATTTTGTTCAAAATACAATATGACATGACATTTTATCTGCATGTGGAGACATTATAAAAGGTTGTGTAGACATAAAATAATTGCTGTAAAATTGATGAATTAATGAAAAAGACCTTTTTCAAAGCCATTGCGAAAATTCCCCTACAAGAGCTGCCTTACAAATGTTGTTTTAATAAGAAGACCACACTAAGCAAGGCTGACATTTAGAGGCTTTAATCGAGCTGATATGCCCAATATAATTATGTGTTCATCACTTAAAGACAATCAAAGCACAATAACAGCTAATAATAATAGACTGAATAATAGCTCAAAAATTAGCTCAAGGTTTAATTGTAAATCTAATAACAGGTTGCCTTTGCAGAGGTTTTTTTAACAGGCTCCCTTTGTGAAGTCATTCTGTTAGAAATATTTCTCTTTATCAAAGATGACAGAGTAGCTGGAGTCTTTGGGTATTAGAGTTTACTTGCAAGGAGCCGATACATGCACTTTGCTGAGTACAGCATCGACTGACGAACTCTGCTCCGCAGTCAAATTTTAAGTTTTTGGGTTACACACACATAAAAACA
>JAOVYW010043817.1:8577-25747 GCA_025775045.1 Hiodon tergisus
TAACGGTATTAATCAGTGATGATTCACTCTGACTTCTTATGATAATGCCAATTTTTCTTTGAAGAAAGTAGGACATTCATTTTTCTATTTGGAATTTGACACAGTCAAATCCACAGCATTATCCCCTAGAGGCAGCTGGTGGTGTAGCAGTTAAGTTGACCCCAGGCCAGTTGTTGGATTCTTCAACCAGGTGCTTAACTTGAATTGCTGAAGTAAATATCCAGAGGTGTAAGTGGATGAATAAAATTGTAAGCTGTGCAAGTCGCTTTGGATAAATGTGGTTGCCAAACAACTACTAATCTATCAGAATCCTTTATCAGAAAGCAACCTGTTAATCTTAGCAGTTTGAAAACATTTGATACTCACCCAGCCATGTGTTTGTTTGTACATTTGTATACCATTCAGGTGGACATGAATTCGCTTTGCTCTTTATATTTTGGCAGATATCCTTTGTCAAAATGGTCTGGGAGAGGTTTCAGCTTGAGGACTGCAGTGAAGAGCAGTGATTTAAATGCTGGAGTCTGTATATACACATAATATAAGTATACAAATAATCTGTGTCAGTCTGTGAGCACGGAGCTCTGCCTCTTAATAGCTGAATGTACAAAGCCAATGGGGGACGTGGGATTGGGAGTGAAATAGGGTGAAAGCATGTCAGGATTCTCAAGTCGACACTTGAAGAATTTTATGCTTTCAGGCACGTGTGGGGATTGGCAAGTGGCACAGGCTAATTTAGCACCGCCTCTGCAGAGGCGGGGTCATTGGTGGTGGAGTGGGGACACTGAACAGCCGGGCCCTGATAAGAGTCTGGCCACCTCTGTAACACTGTCTTGTTTAGTGCTGTAGCTTTGGTGTGAGGTTCTGAGGTTTGTTCAGGCCCATGCAACACCACACAGTTCACAGACACCATCTTATCCCACCCCCCCCACAACCTTCCTTGGCCTCCGCAGATGTCATACTCCCTGACCCGCTTCGCCATCTACGAGACGGTGCGGGACATGATGGGAGGGGATGGCCAAGGACCAATGCCCTTCTACCAGAAGGTCATGCTGGCTGCCTTTGGAGGTATGTGAGACCCCGCCCACAAACCCACGTTGATGTGAAATCGCCCACTGAGCATCGACACTGACATTATTGTGCCATCTACTGTTGT
This sequence comes from Hiodon tergisus, assembly GCA_025775045.1. Taxonomy (NCBI): domain Eukaryota; kingdom Metazoa; phylum Chordata; class Actinopteri; order Hiodontiformes; family Hiodontidae; genus Hiodon; species Hiodon tergisus. The sequence goes on from JAOVYW010043817.1 coordinate 9,731, forward strand.
CTGGAAAACCAAAACTACCGCCACAAAAAAGTCAGATCTGAAGACTTGCTGCTCTGTTTCAGTCTCTTGTTGGTCCTCCTGGGGCTATTCTTAATGTTAAGAATGTTGAGAACTCTCCATTTGTTAGTGAGGGGTTGTGGTGTCTCTGCTTTTTCCCTTCAGGCTTCACTGGTGGGTTTATCGGGACCCCAGCGGACATGGTAAACGTCAGGTATGAGATCGCACATTGGGCCCACTGCGTTCACAGAAACGGCACTATTTGTGTGTGTGCTTGTGTTTTGTACGTGTGTGTGTGTGTGTGTGTGAGCGTGGATACGGAGGCTACATGGATTTGTGTGTGTGTGTGTATGTGTGTGTGTGTGAGTGTGGATATGGAGGCTACATGGATGTGTGTGTGTGTGTGCGTGTCAGTGTGGATATGTAGTTTTGTGAGTAGGAAGAGGGTTTGAGGAGGAACAGGTTTCAGAACAGTGACTGAATACTGACTGAAAGAGCTGAGGCTTGGCTGAGGTTTCAGCATGAAGATTTTCCAAGATAGTTGCATCAATGAGAAGTCTGTATAGTTGGGGAACTGCTGAATAAACAGACTTCTGCTGTCCCAAGAAGGAGCCTACCTACAATCGGGGGTATCCATTACTTTTCTGACTTGTTTATTGTTTGTGGCTCTCAAGGTATGAAACAATGTAAGCAACAATAGTCTCTGTGGCTTTCCACTAGGTGGCAGTGTTTCCCAGATTTCATTTTGGGCAGTAGTTAAAGTTTACTGTGATAGACTGGGTAACACTTGACTATCCTGCTGTGGTGGTGTTTGTTGTTATCCAGTTAGTCTGCTTATAAGTTGACCCCTAGCCAAGTCCAAATGGAGACTGGAATTAACTGGGACACTAAAACAATGAAAGTGAATGTGTGAACCCAATGCTAGACTTTAATATATTCTTTATAGACTTTAATAAAGGGTTCTTGAGATATTTAGAAATTCTTCATAAGCTTATTTAAAGCGAGGGGTTTAGTAAGTTTTAGTCTGCTCCAGCTTTTTGTTTCTCTTCTTTCAGAATGCAGAATGACATGAAACTACCCCCGGGACTGAGGAGAAAGTGAGTTTGTTCAGTGTTATACCAAGGTTATATGTGTGTTTATTGTGTCACAGAGACCCTGTGTGGTACAGACATTTAGTGAGACCACAGTGTTCTGATTAATGTGACGATTGTTGTGCATCTCCCTGTGTGTCTCTGCCACAGCTATGCTCATGCTCTGGATGGCTTGTTTCGAGTCTGGAGAGAGGGTAAGGCTGGAGATCAGGGGTCATCATGTCCAATCGGAAACCCTTCCTGGATGATGGTGTTCTTTTTCCCCCTTTTTTTTCAATTTACCAGTAGCGTAAATGCTGTCAGCTGAATATTAACTTGAAAGCACTGAGCAAAACTGTTTGTGTTTAGTGGTCAACAGTACTGTTGCAGGGTCATCCTTTGCATGTGTATGTAAACTGTGGCTCGTTGTATCCAACAGAGGGAGTGAGGAGGCTGTTTTCTGGAGCCACCATGGCCTCCAGCAGGGGTGCACTGGTCACTGTGGGACAGGTAAGAGAATGATGATTGTGGCGAGCGAAGGAGAGCAATCAATGTGTTCACTGAAACATGCAGGATTTACAGGCAATTCTAACACAATGTATTTGTGTTCAGTTATCCTGCTACGACCAGGCCAAGCAGCTAGTCCTAGGCACAGGAATCCTGTCTGACAACATGTTCACCCACTTCCTGGCCAGCTTCATCGCGGTGAGTGTCCAGCCTTTTATTGGTCAAGTATGCCACATGTGATGTGGTGGATAGGCCTACTCGTGACATTATTTTACACTGGTAATTTCAGTTAATGCAGTTAATGTCTTTAGCTATGCTGCTCTAAGGATTTGAAACTGTGATGTGACAAATGTGGTGTGATTGTAATTCTCTCTTTTCCTCTTTACATCGCCAACCCTTCTTCCATTTCTCTTTCCACAGGGAGGCTGTGCCACCTTCCTCTGCCAGCCCTTGGACGTGCTGAAGACCAGACTGATGAACTCTAAAGGGGAATACAGGGTAAGGGGCAGGGTTGTGGCCGGGGAGGTAGGGTGTTTCTGGAGGATAAGAAGAATTAAAAAAAATAGTGTTAACTTCTCCTCTCTCTTTTATATCTATTAAGGTGATAAGTCTTTGTCTCAGTTCCGCATGCTATTGGAATGAAAATGTTTGACTCCCCTTTCTTTGTTCCAGGGGGTGATGCACTGCCTGACAGAGACAGCTAAACTAGGACCGTTAGCTTTTTACAAGGTAATAATTGCTTAGGTGCCAGTGAAGCACCTAGCATTTCTCATCAGTGCTACTGCAATTATGGTTCCTCAGCAAAATACAAAAAGGATGTTTCAAAAATCACAAACCTTTATTTTCAGCTTTAAGTGAATATGAATATGCTTAAATATGAACCTGCTTCAGAGGTTCTCAAGTTAATCGCACAGAACGCATGTTAACGCAATTAAATTTTGGGTCTAAATTCTGACCTGACATCAGAATAAGAATCCTGACTTCATAGAGAGCTGTAAACTGTCATAGCTCTGAGGAGGTTTGTGAGCCACCAGGTGTCGGATCATAGCTTGACCTGGTGTAATGCCTTGTTCAATATTAATGTGCCAATCGTGTTGCAAAGCCTTCCAGCAGTAATTGATTGGCAAAATCTGTTTCAGGGCCTTATTCCAGCTGGAATCCGCCTAATCCCTCACACTGTTCTTACCTTCATCTTCCTGGAGCAGCTGCGGAAGAACTTTGGCATCATCGTTATCACCTGAGCGTGAGCACTGAATTTCGACAGCCCCTGGTCATCCCATCCTGCTTCTGCTGCCGATCTCACTGTCCCCTTTCCTCATCTCAGTATGGAAAGGGAGGACATGCACGACCAGGCCCCCCTTCCTCTTCTCTCTGCACATCCCACACCCCCAAGCTATGCCGCTCAAATGGCAAATTCCCAGGTCTATCTGCCATCTCATCCATTTCAGTTTCACAGAAATTCCATACTGAGGCAGTTCCACAAGGGGGCGCTGGGCTCCAGGCTCCAACAGAAAGAATGACTGTCCTTATCTGCATCTTTCACACAAATTTCAGGGCTGGGGGATGAAAATGACATGGGCATAATGTCATTATGCATGTGTCATAATGTGATCGAGGCAGAGTGCTTTGTACTTTCTTCCATATAATTTCTAATATGCTGTGAATACTGTAATTGATATCAAATTTGCACCTGATGTGAAAAGTATAGTCAGGAACTGTTACCCATGTTACACAATTAGTGGAATAATGAGCTTAACTAGATCTGTTAACAGATTTTTTATAGATTTCTTAAGAATTAAGTGTACTATAAAGTGTAGAGTAGGCTTCTGCTGAGCCATATGAATCGTTTTAAATCATCAAACCCACTCAATCCCGGGTACAGCAGATGTGTACAGAGGTCATGTGAACAACAGGTCATGTGGGCATTACGTGTTATGTGTACAGAGGTCATGTGAACAACAGGTCATATGGGCATTACTTATGTGTACACCTGTATCACTGTAGGGATGGGGCAACAGGATTGATTGAGACTGGCCTCTCAATCATTCCCGTCCTCTGGTACACAAGTTTTACTGTGGATTATAAAAACCAGTCTGAGAATAGCTGCGTGGCACAGTGGAAGGTGGACCTAACCGTACCTGGTTTGTGTTGCAGCTCACTGTGTGAGCATTGAAAATTGTTATCGTTCTGCGAGTGGGGTTAAGCAAGGATTGATGGGTGTGTGTCACTGCCATGAAATGGTCTCTTTTTATAGAGGTTTTGGGACTGTGCATTCTTAAGCCCCTCCTCAGGCTACCAGACCCACAAAAATCTGCTAGAAAGAAATTAGAAAATCTACCATGATGCCTCTCCATATAGTTACCGTTTCCGTACTCGTTTTTAAAATCCTTGCCATTCGTCAAAAATGCCTTATCCCGTTGTGGCCTTTGGGGGGCAGCGTGGTCGTGTGTAAATGCGTCCGTCTTATGACGGTAGTTCGATAAGTTTTAAGTTTGGTGACGCTGCGGACAAAATAAAGAACTAAGATGAGGTGGATGCAACAGTGAATGTTCAAAAGGTTAATGGTGCTTCTTTAGGGGCTAGTCTGTCTAGAAATTTAAAACGTTTGTAGTTCAGGAATATATATATATATATATATATATATATATATGAAGTTGTAGTTCATATAAAAATGCAACTATCGATATTTGAAATCAACACCAGATTTCAGATGCATACAAAAACTATTCAAAATGGCAATACACATACAGATATTTGTGTTGTTTATTTAGTTAAATTCGTTTTTAAAACTTGCCGTCGATATTTTCTGGGAACATCACTTTCTTTCGGTTTTTTGATTCAATAGATTTTCATTGCAGTTATTCAGAGAACTGATTGCTTTTTTACGATCATTAAATAATATGATCCATTGTGAAAATGACTTGATAAATAGATACAGAATTAACATTTTAATGACGAATATGGAAAGAAAAAAACGAGTACTAATCCGGTTGTGTGTTTTTATTTTATTTCCTTTACTGTACGTGTTAGATAAAAGAAAAGAAATAGCATTCTTGACTGCGAATATATAGGAATCAAACATATATTTATGTTTGTGCGCGAGTATACCCCCCGCCCGCCCACATGTTCCTCTGACCACCATCCCATATGAATAAATGTTCTCAATCTGAATTACTTCGCTTGCACAGTGTTGTTGGTAGCGTTTTCGCTGGAACCGCTATCTTCGAGCAGATACGAAATGAATACCGATTTCTTACGGACTTCGCCCTGTCACTAGCTGTTGCGGCATCGAAGATATCTGAAGAATCTGGACGGGAATCGATGGGAGTGTTTTTCATAAATTATTTTCAGAAAATAGTATTATGAATTAAACTGATGATAAGAGACTAAACAATCTTGTTCTTGTCTGTATGTAGTGATGTGCTGAAATCTTACCCTCCAACTCATTCACACCTACACACCGCTAAAGTGTTCAGGCCGTGACCAATTCTCTCATATTACAATTTAGTTGCTAAGCAGACACTTTTATCCAAAGCAACTTACTGTTTACAGTTTCTACATCCATCCATGAGATTTTACTGAAGCAATACCTTGCTCAAGGGTACAGGAGGGGTGGGAACCTGCAACCTTTTGGTTATAAGCCTGTCATCTTACCACTACACGAACTGAAACATTGGGACAAGCAGAGTACAGTACTGGATGGTGACATTGGTTCCTGCATAAGTACTCAACACCCAAACATTAATATTTGGTAGTGTCACCTTTTGCTTCAATAACAGCTTGAAGTCTTTAGGTGTAAGTATGAACCAGCTTTGCACACAGCGTTGGAGTGATTTTTGGGCCCAATCGTCTTGGCAGGTGACATCTTTGCTGCAGGTTATTCAGGTTGGTCGGATGACACATGTGGACCAAAATTTTCAAATAGTGCCACAGATTATTGATTGGATTAAGAGCAGAATTTACATATACAGATATGAAAGTGATCCTTGCTGTTGCTTCTGTCACTCTATTAGTGAGCCCACCACCTATTTGTCTGGCTGTGTGTTTTTTTTCTTCTTCTTTCCTCTGGGAAATGCTATGCTGTTTAGGGATTTGGGGGGAAAAATATTTGTAAAATGCACTACAACAAATAAAGTTTAATAGATTGATAAAAGAAGCAGAAAGTTGCTTGTACAACGGCCTCTAGCCAAATTTTTCCCTAAAACAGCTGTACAGGTTACTGTGCAGTGGGGTTCGGGGGACATCTGGGGTACAGATTGGTTTTCCCTTTGTTCCCACGTCATAATCCTTCCGCTGACTGGCAGTAGATGCAGTAGAACGTCCTGCTGCTGCAGATGGTCCCACCCCGAAACAGGTCGATGTGAGTCTTTAAACGAGGGAGGCAGGGAGATGAATGCGGCAAGTGAGGAGGAACGAGCTGCTTGTCTCGGCCTCCACAAAGGCCTGTCACTGAGATCCCCTGCCAGAGCTGCTTTACATCGGTGGTTAACGTTTTATTAGGGCTCTCAGTCACAGAGGCTGGAACATCCATTAGGAGCTGTAATTCGGCATGTCCCCTGGGTCGTTACTCCTCCCTCTTAGTCGACAGAGTGAAACCCCCATCCGAGTGTGCGTGTGCTGTGACTCACCTCTACTGCCGTGAAGGGGTGGAGTGATGAAGGTGGCGGGTTTCTTTCTTGGGGTGGGGGTTGATTTATAACCTTTTTTTGTGTGCATTTAATCTTTGACTGGCGTCTCTCTTTCCCTGCCTGTTTCAGTGTTTAATGTGTGTGGGCAAGCGCTCCAGCTGGAAGGAGTGATGACCTAGCAAGCCTCAGGCTTGTCTGGAGCAGAGGGTGGGTGGGGAGTCGTGAGGCCCTCCTGCTGGCAAACACTGCAGTTTGGATTCGCTTCAGTAACAGCAATGAATTTGTTAAAGTCCACTCTGTTACAGTCATGGACCAGCTCCTTCTCGCCGTCTCATTATAAAGCAATATATGGTAAAGTATGAAATTCAAACGTAAGGATGTTCTAGAGCCCCTCTCCTTCCAGCAACTTCAACAAAGCATCATTGTGGACTGACTTACAAGATTGTCTTGTGGGGGGCCAAAAACCACACAGTGAGTGATGGGTCAAAATGAGTTTTTGCTGAATGAAGCCTCCCTCCCTGATCCGACCTTGTCATTCTCTGTCGTCGTGAAGATGGATGTGACTTAAGCGACTCTCTGCTCTCAGGCTGTGACTCAGGTACATGTTTCTTTCACAAAAAGCTGGATCATCTGTGCTTCCATACACTCCTGTGGTGATCCCAAGCACGGAAGTTGCTTTGTAACAGACAGAATCTCACACTCACTATTCATTCCTCCTACGTTGAACATTGTTGTTTTTATTTACCCAGGAAGCATTTATGATTGACATGGTATTCATTCTATGTTCTTACTTGAGTGTGTAACCTTCAGGATGGGGTAAACAGAACTGGTTGTTATTTTCTACTAAGGGACCTGGACAAACCGAATCGTTTTAAAATCAGTAACAGAGGACAGTGGCGGTGCACAATTGGCAGAGCGCCTCCTGGGCTTTGGTAAGTAAATCAGCGAGCTCTTAGCTTGTCGCTAACGGGTATCAGCTTCTAGGACACCTGCAGACTAGCAGTCCCATTGTGAATGGCCTTCCCTCCAATTGATGCTGAACCTCTTGTGCGGGCTGTCTAGCCTGCAGTGGGGGAGGGGGGGGAAAGATGCGTTGTACGACCTCACTCTCCCCATTTGTAGCGATGAGCCAAGATGCATTAACTGGCTATTCTAAATGGGGGGAAACTAAAAACATAATTCGCGATTCCAAATTTCTAAAAATGAGTAAAACGTAAATAATTAACAGCGAGGTTTTCATCTTGATCCAAAGTATAATAAGCAAAATCAGAATTATCAGAATTAAATCAAATTTTTCGTGAAAAAAACAGTGGCTGGACTTTGGACTTTCTAAATCCTTTGGTTTTAATCCTCTCTTTCAAATTCCTGTCACTCCCACCCTCATCACATCCCCAGTAGCTGTTAAATGAAGGGGCACGAGAAACGAGTGGCCACAGAAGCATGAGACAGTTGAAATTGCCATAAGGTTTTATTTTTTCCCCCATGAGTACCTGAGTGGAGCCTGAGGTCGCTGGAGCCTTTACAGATTTTACAGCTCAGTGGTAGCTCTTGTTGCAGAAAGTAGGGTGTCGGTGGGATCGCTTTGGTAGATGGGTAGGGGGCACACCAAAGGCTCAAGCACACAACAAAAGTAGGGAGAGTAATGCACAATGCCACGCAGCTGATACCAGTGGCCTGGAGCACAGAGATCTGTAGCCAGCTGTTTATCTTAATTGCGCTGGTATAACAAGAACCAGGCAGAAAGTACAGTGTGTGCTCCTGTGCAGAATATACAGAACACAATGGTCACAGTCCCTATACTGTGAGCAGTATTAGTAACAAGACTATGTAGTGTAGTATGTCGCTTCGCCAATTATTCAAGCCAGCAGTTTTGTGGTACATGATCTTGCTGTGCACTGTGCTCTACGTTCACTGCACCAACTTCTCGCATGAAATTCATGCTAGTATTTCTGTAGCCTAGTTGTAATTTTTTCTAAACAGGTGTGTCCCAAAAAAAGGGATCTTAGTCACCTTCTCCCCTGCTTAATGCAACATCTCAGGATACAAATCAAATTGTGTTGAAATGTCTTATTTGTCTCTCCCTCTTTTAATGATTTTTCAATGACCAGTTTCTAGCATGGCTAAGCTTTATTTTTCTAGGCAATACACAACGGGGGCGGGGGATGGTAAGTGATTGCACCACTGAAGCAAGGGTTCTGTATGTGCCTCGATTATGTTCTGTGCCTGAAGGCTCCAGGTTCCCCTGACGTGTTCGTATTTATCTTTCTTCAGACTATTTTCTCCCACCCTGGTGGTCAAAGTCGCACTGAATATGATATTAAACACTCACTCCACTCCTCCCTTTCTTTTTCAGAACCTGTCCCTATGGGGCCCCAGGACCTTAACTCAGTCATGAGACATTTGCACACGCAGAGAGAGAGAGACAGACAAGTGTCAGTCAGTTACTTTTCTAAGACTACTTAATGAAATCGCAGAATGCTTGGATATCGCTAATGTGGACTTGCATCATGGGAAATGGAGTCGGCTCCACTCCATATATGTTTGAGGTTCTACATCAAGCCTCTGAACTGCTTACAGATAGATTTGTGGAAAATGTAGGTTTTGTGATCCTTTTATGCAGGATAGCTTTGTATTATACTTGAAAATTGATCTGTTATGCATCTAGATAGCTAGATGAATCTGTGTGAGGGTCAAATAAAATGAATGTTGTGTATTTCAGCCAAGCAGTCTCTATGCATTGTGACATATTTTTTTATTGCCAGTCCCCTCTATTTATCTATTTAAATGTGGTTTATCTTTAATTTGATGATATTTGGAAAGTCATTGAAAATGTGTGCCTCAATAGTGCAACAGGCAGTTTCACCTGGACCTGGGAATATGGCTCAGGTCAAAACCGGGAGGGATATAGTCGGGTTGAGGGCTGCTTTTGGCCATCTCTCTTAACACTTGTGGGGCAAGTCTAAGAAGTGCTTCTGAACCGCGAATCAACTTTAGCCCTTGACAGTCCCTCCGGACCACATTTGATGGAACATGATGCCTATGACTCTGTGGTGAACTCTCTGCTCAGTTTAATCCTGAAGTAGGATTGAAGTATGCGTGAAGTCAATTCAATTTCACCCTTTAAAAGAAGAGGTTTCACCATATTCCTCCAATTCCTCCAAGTAAAGGCTGCTCTGACAGATCTTTTTCACAGCATGAAAATTTATTCCACCTGTACTTTCATTCACACAAAACAAAGTATAAGTCCTTATGCTTGAGCTAGATTGTTTGATTATTAGGCTGACATTTAAATTTCAATGGACAGTATAACGCTGGACTTCATATTCAAATCAGCGTCAGTTTTTCATACAATGTTTATTTTATCAGTCAGAAAAATTTGTCCCTCAAGGAAAAAGTAATAATATAATATTTTAGAATTGTAAAATATAGCTCAAACACTGAATAAACCCGGCATCTATAAGGTCATTAGTTGATTTAGCCCCTGGATGTTTTCTCCAGTTTCTTCCTTCATGTTTTTTTTGTTTTTTTTCTTTTACGCTTGCGCATTTAATTTCTGTAAAACAGTATGAGGCTCGGCAAAGGGCATTCAATAAACTCAGATTAAAGTTCTGTCGCCTGAAGGTTACAGCAGTATCCAAGGATCGTTGCAAACTGCACACCTCTTCACAAAGCAGTGCTGTTCTCCAGACAGGGCTCATAGAGAGAGAGTTGAATTTTGGTACCGGAAGAACATTCATTTCCACTTGAAAAATGAAAAATGCTTAATAGTAGTAGCAGTAGTATTAGTAGTAGTAGAACTTTATTGATCCCCCATGGGCGAAATTACAATGTTACAGCAGCAATGTAACACCATCCAGACAAGATTAGTTAAAAAGTCAAAATATAAAAAAATACAGAAATACACTATGCACTGTAAATCTACAATATACAGTAGTGCAAGTAACCTGTGGATGACAATACTCCTTACCAAGCCTGATAAGTGACTAAGGTATGAAACACAGTTGGTATCACTAAAGTATTATGCATGAATAATGAACATAAACATGTCCCAAGAGCCTTAACACCATCCAGGCTGATTCAAGTCCATAGTGTCCAGCAAGTCAGGGGATGCATTGAACAAAAAAGCAGACGGTAGGAATGACCTCCAGGAAGCACTCAATCGAGCACCTTGACAGGATCTGAATGGGCTCCTCTGCCTGAACAAAATTTAATGTAGATGGAGGAAGACATTGTCCATGTTTGGAGAGCTTTTGTCAAAGGTGAACAGGAATGGAGCCAGGACAGTTCCTTGGGGAGCCCCTGTACTACTGACCACTCGCTCAGACACAAAGCCAGGTCAACTGGAAGGGTACGCACCTGGGGCCACACCCTCAAACCTAAGGGCAACGCTTACCCCAGAGACCTCGTTATGCATGTGAGTGTGGTTCCTCTGGTTATATTCACACTACATAATCAAAATCCTACATAAGAGTGCCTAGTTTTAATTTGCAAAATTTTAATTATTTAAATCATAATGAGAATGATAAATTATGTTTTTGAAAAGATGGTTTTCCCCTAGAGGGAATGTGTTTTTTAAATGTGTTTTGTTTGCAAAAACACTCCCCTGTGTCCCTGTCTCCAATCGCTTCTGGGCCAGGTATACTTTGGTGTGCCACAGGGCTGTATGGTGTTGAAGGCACCTGAGCAATCGTACATATGTGCAGGGGGTCCAGGTCTGTCTTTACCAGGGATCTTAGGTGAGCCAGGACAAGCCTTTCCAGGGTCTTTGTGTGGTGGAATGTCAATTCCACCAGTCTACAGTGATTTAAGACACTAGGGCCCTATGGCCAGACAAGATGTTTTCTTTGTGACCCTTTCTAGGCTCAGGTTGAAGATGTTCATGAGTGCTTAACCCTGCTGGTCAGCACATGCTTTGAGCGCCCTCAGGTTGACACCATTTTGACCTTCCGCCTTGCCTGAGAGGAACCTCCTCAGGTCCCAATTTACCTGATTTGCAGTGATAGTCAGTCTGCTGATGGAGGCAGCGTGTGATAGTGGTGGTCTGCAGGGAGACAGGAATGTCAGTGGTGTTACTGGTAGTCATGCCAGAGGGAGAGTGAGCATCCAAGCAGGTTGAGTGAGTGAGTGGGTTGGAGATCTGGGGGGTAGTGGGAGAGAGCACACTACGTCAAACCTGTTGAAAAACAGTTTCAGCTCATTCACTTTGTATTGGCTACCTTGCGTCAGCCGGTTGATCTGGTTATAACCAGAGATGACTCTCAATCTGAGTCCTCCCCATGAAGGACACTGAGCACCCCCCACTCCATCATCTCAAAGCAGTCCTTTAGAGCCTCATCCGCCTCTGGTGACCATCTCCTTACTCTCACTGGTTGCAAAGTGTTGTGGAGCTACATCTCTACCGATGTAAGAGAGAAAGGGTTTTGTGTGAGATAGAAGCAGTAGGAAGTTGCCATACTTAGTTTTTGAGTGAAGATAACAGAATAGGGTTACTCTGCAGAAACATGCACCAATCGGGGCTTAAGGTAAATGCATAGTTATGCGGGGTGTAACACATGTGGATTGTATAAAATGTTAACTCCTTTGCCTGTCCCTAAGGGGACGGACATACGTGAAGCTCAATTAATACAAATTCTGTTGGAAAATCTCATCTGATGGAACTTTGTATTATTGTTAGTACAATTCTCTCTTTTCAGAAATTTCCCCGACAGACACTTCACAACCTACCTGAAGTAGATGAGAGAGAGGCACGATTGAAGTTGCCAGAAATTGCCATAAGAGCGCTGGGGTGTTTTGTCTTGAGTGTCAGTGTCACTGAGTGGATGATGTCACACATACTGATCCCACATCGGAGATGGAGGTATGTACGTTGCAAGAACAAAGGTGTGTGAGAATTTGTGCGGCAAGAAACGGAGACGCATACTGAAGGCTAAAATTTCCATGTCCAGGCTACAGATTTGTTCTTTAACAGAAACATGTCCAGGGTTGCCCCATTTGTCGTTCACATGCACAACAACCCCCCTCACTGTTGATTACCGCTAGCCTGGCTTTTGTCCACTCGCACAGTGAGAAAGCCGTCTATATAAAAATTTGAGTCAGGTATGTTGTGTGAGACACAAGTCAGAAATCCCCCCGACCCCTTGTTGGTGCCATCAGCTATTACTATTTGTTTGCCAGGGATTTCACAATGCCCTTGATCATGGAAGAAAGGTACGGTTTAAACTTTCCCTACCCAGCAGCCACAATTCCACATTTTCAGTTCATCGGGTATTTCCAGCCTCTCTCCACAGAATATGGTGAGCTTTCGAATCGCAATCAGCTGATCCCATGTATAAACGATCTTGTTGTTGTTTTCAGTAATAGTTTTGTTATAGTCCATAATCAAAAGAGAATAAGTCACTAAGGGTACAAAAAAAGACAGACCAAAAGACAAACAAAAACGCACATGCATTATGAAAAAAACCACAAATAACACAGAAGCTGTTGCAACTGGCACCCACTAGCATGATGCCATCTTGGCATATAAAAGTGGTCATCATGGAATAATTACTGCAAAAGCCATCCCTCCGAAGTGGAAACAAAGCCAAGGGACCCATCTACGCACAAAAACACAAGGAGTGGGCGCTGACCAACAGCAGCAAGTGTTCTGGACTGACGTGTTAATATTTGAAATTTTGTCTAAAATCGGTGGCAGTTTGTCCACAGGAGAGCTAGTGAGCGCTACATGGATGAGTGTCTGCAGCCAACAGTGAGGCACGGTGGAAGTTCTCTGCAGGTTTGTGGCAGCATTTCTGGAAATGAGTTGGTAATCTAGTCAGAATTGATAGCATCCTATCCTGTTGATGCTGAGCAGTACGATCAGACTCTCATCCATCATGCAATACCATCTGGTATCTGCTCAACATCATCAAGGCTGTCTGGGTTTACCTGGACAAACAGAAGCAAACAAGACAGCCAATGTCTGTCAAAAAACTGCGGAAAGATGCTTGCAATCTACGTTCAAATCTTCTTTTAAAACTGCAGTGTACCTAAGAGAACTGATGCAATTTTATAGGCAAAGGGCGGTCACATCAAATATATATATACAGTATATATATGTTTGGTGTGCGTGTTTTTTTTTTGTTTTTTACTCTTTACTGCCCTGTATAGTATTTTCTTATATATATTTAGAAATTTTTCATTTAATTTAATTTTATATTTTATATTTTATATTTTATATTTCAAAGCATCTTCACTTTACAGAATTTTTTTACATGTGTTTTTGCACAGTATTGTAGGAATTGCCTATTTTACAAGATTTACAGTTATGGTCAACATTATTGGCAGCCAGAATTTTAAGTACATCATGTGGAATATCTCCTGAAAAAAAGTGTGTAGTGAAACAGCTTTGGTCTATATACGCTCACGTGTTTGATACAGAGCAGCACAGGATAAAACAATAACAATTAAAAAAAGAAATAGGAGTAAAAAGTATAAAAACGTAAACATTGCCATCACATGATTACTGGACCCCTTTTGAGGAATACAAATCAGTTTGAAAAAAAGAACTAGATTAGGTTTCAACCTGTACCATACCACTGCTGAAAGAAAGACCATAATTCTGTTCTCCTGATAATAATTGGCTCATGACATGAGCTGTTGAATTCGAACTGATGAACTATAGCTCACCGGGCTCATTCTGCACTATGGCAAGCACCACTCAGGAGGCATAGCTTGCAACGTATTAACATCAGATTGATTCGAACCCTGCATGGGTGAGTAGATGACAGTGACAACTATCAACGCAATTCAATCTTATAGACAAACCCCTTACTCATTTCTGGTATTCTGTTATGCAGGCGTAGGTTTCTCGAGTGGATTCCATACCTCCACCTCCTACCCACAGCTGCTGTCCTGTATATGTCTTTGTGACACATATCTCACCCCCAGTCGTTTTTAACAATATGCTTTTGCTGGTAAGGAGGAACATGTGGTGAGATGGATCCTGTCTGGCATTGAACTTTTCCCAGGATGCACTTCACCATTGATGTCTATGGTAATTATGATCATCCTTTATTTGACCAAATAGGTCAATTGAGATTCCTGTTTGAAACGGCATTCTGGACAGGACTGTTACATTATTGATGCATAGAAAACAAAGAACTGAAAGATATGAAAGTATAACCAGTAATAACATCTACAAAGGCCATTAACTCAAAGGGTCCGCAGATTGTTCAGGTAGCATAAACTTGAAACGACTCACTGTAATGTAAACTTTTATTGCAGTTCTCATCTTGAAGCTGAACAATGGCCATATGTTATGAGCTGAGTACAATTATGTGGAAACAAGGTGTTGATAAAGACAGGTACAGGAAGAGAATTAAGTGTTGCATTGAGTAAAGGGTATTGACTCTGACCAAACCCTGGCTTCTGGACTGATCAATATTTTTTTTAAAGAGTAAAATTGTTAGGTGGTCTTTCAGAAGAAACGTGCTCAATGAACTTAGTCAGGTAATTTCACTATTTCGGTGGATTTCTTCACTGGAGACAATAAATAAATAAATCAGCACATAAACAGTTCAGGTGCTGCCTACAGGCACCTGAGATATCTATATCTGTGTTTTCTCTGATGGAGGCAGTTTACCTGTGGAAGGTCTTTCCGCCATTGAGTGTTTTACTATTCAGAAGGGAAACCTGGAAAAATTTTACTATAAAGAGACCACTAACAAAAAAAGAAAAGAAAAAAAGGTGTAAGAGGGGTAGAAAACCTTGATGAAAGTTTGGGATGACAAGAGGAGTCAGGTTATTAGTTCCATTCGGAACATAATTAGAATATAAATAAGTCGTAATTGTCCACAGTGGGGATGGTGCACAATCCTCTCTGTAAGAGTCGTTGCCTTCCCTCCATCTGGGAAATGAAGAGCTGAAAGTCTGGTTGGCCTTGGCAGATGATGTGTCCGCATCGTGATGTGTTGTATTGCGGAGGCAGGTGGGGGTAATGAAAGATGTGTCAGCCAGGCAGTTTGTTTCCGTTGAACGAGGAGGAGACTGGGTGGGCAGCCAGGGCAAGGGGGATGTCGTCCAAAGAAATGGCGTGGGGGGGCTGGGGTTAGTTAGAAAAGACTTGATTAGAAGTATTGAACATAAGTTGGCTGGCTGGAACTCTGCTGGCAGCCAGTTTGACATTTCTATCAGGTTCTAAATTCAGCGGGATGTGGGGGTGTGTATTTCATTTTTACACTGTCGCACTGGGAAATGGTCGTTTCTGGACATGACTCCACAATGTTTCTGTATCAAAATGGTTAAGTCATATGAGAGGGTTAGTTTATCTGAGCTTAATACCGCAAGTTATGCGGACCAACCGCAAAGTTTCTACGTTTCACGTCCACGTCCACATGCATGCAGTTTCTTTTGTGCATATGCGTGTGCTTTTCTACATAAGCAACTTTTTGGAATGATTTTTTCATAGTTATAAAATGGCAGAATGTAGAAGATATATTGATATGCTTTTTGACACATTACCTTTAGTCAATCACACAAAGTTTGCAAGCCAAATTATTTATTGCCCTTTAAACAGAGTGGTGTCATGGTAGGTCTTTGGGAACTAACCCCTTTAAATCTGAATTAAATCCACATTTTCTAAAGCTGGCTATTAATCTACAGTGTTGCATAATTTTTATTTGTCCATTCATCCGCCACTATTGACAGTTGGTTAATATTGCGGTTGCCTTATTTGTATTTGTATGTTTATATGTACAGTGTGGGAAAAAAGTATTTGATCCCCTGCTGATTTTGTACGTTTGCCCACTGACAAAGAAATGATCAGCGTATAATTTTAA
>JAOVYW010043828.1:0-25742 GCA_025775045.1 Hiodon tergisus
CAGCCCCCAGGAGAGGCACGTCCCTCTCGACTATACTACCAGCCCGCAGGCGCCCGGGAATCCGGTTAGAGACTCTTATTAGCGACGAGCTGAGAGAAGCCAAGCTGACTTTACCCACCCTAGCCCGGGTGGCGCTCTGCATGTTGTGCATGGCCGAGCTCTCCCTGTCATAATCGGCTAATGATAGGAGCTAGATCCGAACCTGCAAACTTCAACTCGAAGGGCTCCTTTACCCAATGAGCTACTCAGGAGACCCAGCATGCGAGACTTGAAATGCTAAAGATATATTAGCCTACCCCAGTAGTAAAGTGTTATTTGGTCATTTTCACTTTTTCTCAATAGGAATGTACGCAGTTTGGCTGTCACAGGAAAACTGTCTGTAAAAGGTAAGCGTGTTAAATGGTGAAACGTACTTTCTTATGACTGTAGATACAGACGAGACAGAATGACCACATGAGAAATCGACCAAACAAGTTTTTATCAGCCTTGTCATAAAGTTTAGCCCCCATAATAATGCCGCGTATCAGTCATTTTTGGTGGAAATATTCTTTTTTTTTCTTCTTCAGATCCTGTATTCTTATTGTTGATTCTCTGAAGCTCTCCCATCACGAGCGCATCTTCAAACTCATACGGGAGTGAGTATTCATCTTGTTCGGACATGCAGTGTGTGCATGTGTTTGTGTGTGAGTAGCAGATGCTAAATGGCTGTGGGCTAGCATTTCTATTGTGTTGGATATGTTGGAGTGTGGGTGTGTAAGTGTAATCCGCTCTCTCGCTCCTTCACAGGTATCTACAGGTGGAGTGGGAGATGCGTAGGGGCACCCCTCGGAAGTTCACTGCACAGCGGATAGTGGGGTCCCAATGCAGAGTCCCCCTGCAGGACAACAGCAGCGACTGCGGGATTTACCTTTTGCAGTATGCAGAAAGCTTCCTTCAGGTACCCGTATAGTTAACACAGTACAAACTACCTAACCATAAAATCCATTTTACAGAACTCAAAGTTTTAACATTACAATATAAAAACCTTCCCATAAGTTATAAATCAGCTAAAATGTTGGGTTCAACTTTGTGATAAACCTGATTAATGTGATTTTCACTTATCAATATTTATTTAAAAATTGTATCTTTAAAGTTCCTTTGCACAGAAAAGGCCTGTGTTACGAAAACACCTCATGTCGTCTCATTTGTCGCTAACCCCCCCCCCCAGAACCCTGTGGTGCACTTTGATCTACCGCTGCACCTGGAGCGCTGGTTTCCACGGCAACAGGTGCACAGGAAGCGAGACGAGATCAAAGACTTGGTCCTGCAGCTGTACAGAAAACAGGGGGGCCATCGGGGAGGGCTGGGGTTGGGTGGATCGGGCGGGCAGCAGCAGGTAGACTAGACTCCACTGATGAAGCTATATGGACAGAACCTACTCATCCACTCGCCTCCTCCCTGACTGTGGAGATATGGCCATATCTGATATAATAAAATACCTACTATTTTTCCATATTTTAATTTATTTTTACCCCTCAAATTTTTTATTTTATTGTTTAATGATGTATCATTTAAAATTATTATTAATGTATGTTCAGCGCACCTTTAATGAAATAAATTTGGAAATGGTAGCAGGTGCCTGTGACTAGTGCACACGATTAGTATTGTTCAACTTGCACCTAACCTGTTTCGCTCCCAAATGTTTTTCTACTCGTATTTAGCTGTGAAATGTTTTGTTCTGCGTCAATGTGTAGCAAGTGATTTAAACTGAAAACGTTAGATTATCATAGTTGTCATATTTTTTTGTCTAGTTTTACACCATGCTGTTGATTCATGTCGTATATTTCAAGCGAATGAGTAATTCTGCATATGGCTAGATGGATGTTTTCTTTCAACTAAGAAGATGACTTCTGTGTTCACCTTCGAAATAATATTGATTTGAAAACAACCTTTTAGTGGTACGTTTTTAGGTTTTTTATGCTTTACAAGTAAAATGTAAGCTGAACTATAATGGGAAGTTTAAATTTAAATAAACAAGATTTATAACAATGGCTTTCTCTTGGATCACCGCTTTGTTTTTGGTTGACTATTCAATTAAATATGTTTGTTAGCACAATGTCATTAAGAATGTGCATGTCATGGCTATTTGATAGGATTTAAGTTGTGGTCGGTTAGCATCAATACAAGTTTAGCATATACCGTTTAGCATATAGATATACTAATTCAAAAGTGTAAAAATAAAATCCACAAGGTTTTTTCATCCCTTCTGATTCACAGCGTTTAGGCACCCACTACTTTTGATCAGTCAAGTGACGAGCTGGTATTCCTAACCATAAAAAGGAAAACAATGTCCGAGATTCAATATACATGATGATGATTATGATAAATACATTTTTTAAACGTATTTCCCAAACATTTTAAACGAAAATTTTCTGATTACCATTCTAAGAAATGGTAGAAACATTGTAGATTTAGCTGTGGGGAACCAGCTCGTATCAGGGATTTACAGCCGAAGGCTTATAGGGAGTCTGTGTGAGGTCAGTGGGTAGTTGGGAAGGGCGTTACGATTTGTTGACCCTCTAGTCAAAATTAAAGGGACCTTTTGACAGTGTACATATCAGAGACAATCTCTGGGTGGTTTGAGGGACCCCTGCAGTGTATAAAGAAGATGTAATCTCATTAATTGTATAAGAATACCAAATTTAATTCTAAGCCTTCCTGGCTGGCGAGACTGGTTTGAGACCCACCCCGCCCCCACCCCCAGAGGTCTTTGCATTCATGTGGATTTGAACCCTTAGCACAGTTTGCAATTAATTAATCTAGGTGGTTAGAAATGGGCACTGGAAACCTACCATTCATTGCAATTTAAAGAGAATCCTGAAAATGCTCTATATACCCGATAACAACATTAAACCGGTGATGGGTCGTTTTGCAGAAGCTCTTAGCCACACCTCCTACTGCGAGGTCTGGGCAACACAGCGGGAATGGATCGTGACAGACGTTAATACTTATTTACATAAACTTGGAGGTAAAAAAAGCAAACGGATGTTTCATCGTGACTTACTCTGAGGCGCAACGGTGATGGAGCCTGCGCGTGCAAAACGCTGTCCCCTACGCGTGCCATTGACAGGTCACCCGAGCCGAGCGAAAGATAAGGGCTATGTCAAAGTGTTTCTGTTCTTAGCTTTTTCTAATTGCCATTGATGATGGAGCAGACTGGGCTGCTTCCTGCTGACTGGTGGAGCATTGAGGAAGGTCCTCTTGCCTATTTAGTTAACTTTGTGCTACATTTCCATCAGTTTGCTAATCTGATCTGAGTACTAGACTTTAGTCTCGGAGAGCTGAGATTAGACCGATTTACTGCTTCTGACAAGGATGGGATCTGACCCCCTGTCCACGAATAGTCCTCCTGTCTCCCCAAGCGAATGAGGGTCACGCATCATAGCCCCAGCCTCTTATCTTAAGAGGCATTGTTAATGGGAGAGCGGGTCGACATGACCAATATACTGCAATCTTAGGGTTAAGATACACCATGAAAGTCACATCCTCTTTTTTATTTTTATTTTTTTTAAGAAACACGATTTAAAAGTTTAAGTATTTTATGTGGTGGTTCTAGGAATGGGTGCTCAGTATTGAAAGAGTATTTATCGTGGCATTAAGTGGCTTTACATTGGGTCAATTGAGCCATAAGTAGCCCAATAGGCAATAATGCGTCCAAGACAGTAGAAAGTACCATGGATTTATTTATTGCAAGGCCCAGTAAGTGTTTGTAATTGTTTGTTAGTGGCAGTAATGATGTCTCATCATCAGACTTTCTCTACAGACAACAAGGAAGATCATGGTAAGTTGTCGTCAATGATAATTGGAACAATACACGAATGGTTGGTCCATGGTCTGTCCAGTCTTCTAAATAATTTAGAAGAATGTCAGTATGTACATTCATTTTATTACTCATTCTCATCCTGGGTGTTTTTCTAGGGATCATAGAAGTACAGATTAAGAATTACATTTTATATTAAAATTATTTTCCATTACTGCTCATCCTATTCAGGATTGCATGATCAATTTTAGACATGACAATTAAGAAATCAGTTTATTGCAAGACCAGACTATAGTCAAGTTGCTCTTTTATGCATCCTGTCAATGTGCATAAAAGAGGAAGGAAGAGGTTCAACAAGCAGTCACTCAGGCATGGAAAATGGGGTCTAAATTACTTGGGGCCTTGGTGCCAGCTTCATCGCTCTGCGGGACCACACCTCCCTGGCACCTCGATGGAAGCCATTTTGTGAACAAGAGACTTAACTGCTGTAATGAGAAATCAAGCTTTCTGTTTTATCATTGCCAACCATTTAAATTTGGAGGGAGATTGTTCTGAATGCTGCTGTGGCTCTTACTGGGAACCCCTGCCATAGCGGATTCTGAATGACAGTAAATTGGCACTTATTCAACATGCAGCATTTGTGTAGAACAAAGGTGTAAATACTCTCCTTTATATTTAAAATAAAAAGTGATCAGGGAACCCTAAGTTAGGTGCTGCAGTTGTGGTGCTAAGTAAAGTGTTTTTTCTTCAGATAACTATATGCTTAACATGCTCAAAACTTTGATCAAATTTCTAAAGACATAAACCTTATTACAGATACCTAAATACCGATTTGATCCAGGTCTCCATTTGGTCATAAAAAACAATACAATAGGTTTGGATTTATAGCCTATATAATGCAGTCACACACCCATGCTTCACAAAAAATATGTTTGAAGTTTTATTATCACTGACTTCAAAAGCATAGCCTTGGATATTATTCAACTCAGAGGACCAGAATTAAACAAAAAGTCAGTGATATGTGGCAACTCCAAAGGCAAATCTAATTTGATTAAAATACACTCAGTTTAAGTCACAATTGAGCTACCATCACCAGACATATCACTTACCCTCTTCAGGTAAAGATAAGGAATTAGGCTATATGTGATTTTTCAGACTGTTGGCTCGCCAGGAGCTCGGGGGTATTTTATCTTGTGCTTGTGTAACAATTAGCGCAGAAGATCAGAATGACATCCCACTATGTCCCCGAATTTCCTTGAATTAACAACGCTCGTAGTATTACCAACTTCTTGATTAGCTGCTCTAAAGGGTTTAGTAAATAGGATTAGTGGGGGAAAAATCTTACAAGGTTCCATCTGCTTACATCAGCTTGGAGCTCTCGTCAGAACTGTTGCAGCTTCCTCCCTTTCCTATCAACGGAGAAACCTAATGGAAGGCAATTAAGATAAAAACAATCTAATCGATGAATTTAATTAATTCTTAGGGAATTCGTTTTGGAAATATATACATGCATTTACAGCTGCAGCAAGTTAAGAACTGGAACTGAGGTTGCCTTTAAGAAGAAATATTCAAAGTTAGTTATTCAAAGAACTAGAATTTAAAATGTTGGACTTTTTGTGGAAATGGTTTTTGTGCGCTCTTGCGTTAATTTCCATGGCAAGGTGTGAGGGTATAAGGACAGGTATGTATTTATAAACATTCTTCATTGTCCACCGGTGTGAATTGATGTTTGACAGTTTTTCTTTAATTGTTTCAGAAGCAGAGAATGGGATCTTGCACCATACTCCAATTTCACCACACAGACAAGTTCGAAGTCAGGAGACTGTCGGGGGTCAATCCGATCCCCGGAAAAACGTTGAGAAAATGGCCTATGAGTTTCTAAAAGATGAAAAAGGTGCAATTTCCAGAAGGAAACGAAGCATATTATTTCCCAGTGGAGTTCAACTTTGTGCAGAAGAGACAGTGCAGCAAGCGATTGCCAATCATCTGAGCTACTATCACCTTCGAGGTGAGATGTCCCTCCATCTCTGGATGATGTAATGTCACACCTTATTGTTATTACCTGTTTACGTGATAAATTAAATTGATAGGCTATATGGCTTGTGAAATGCATGGGTTACTATTACTCATAAATTTTCAAGCGTAATTTTAATTATCGATGTTTTGAAATTTAGGCCTATGTCATGGTCAGGACATTACATTAGTGATATGATACAATTTAGGTTTAAATGGAATTTTCCTGTGTGTAGCAATGCTTATTTTTCTGTGATACCTTAATATCTTCCCGAAGTATGGTCTTTTATATGGTTGCGACGGTGACTGCATTCCACTGTAGAGAAGATGGGACCCGTTACTTCGATCATTCAGTTCATTTTAGTGTTTTAGCAGGCTGGAGTGGTTTTTGATAAAACCTATGGTGGTTGATCGTAGTATATTTGGAATGACTGTTTGTGCACATCTTGCTGAGCTAAAAGATCCTAGTCTTTGGCACGGACCTTGATGTTTACACTCATTCAAAGGGTTTACATAATTTAACCAGCTTAACTGTTCTAAATAAACTCAATTACGAGGTTCACTAAGGGTGTAGGAGAGATGATGATGGCGGTCATGTATATTTATAGGAGAGTGAGAAAACAGGACTTTGGCAAAAGCAAAACATCCCTCTTTAGCACCACATGGCATGCATTTTCAAGTACAGGCAGCCCTTTCTGACATCACCACTCTGTTCTGTGTCTGACTGCACATCAGTGTGCCAGGAAACAGTGTGGGAGGCCTTCAAAATCTTCTGGGACCGCCTGCCAGATCGGGAAGAATACTATCACTGGTTTTCCATGTGCCAGGAAGGCACTATCGGTGTGTTTGAGATCGGTTCCACCTTCAGCCAATCGGAGGAGCACGTCGCCCTAGTCCATAGTGTGAGTGATCTGTCTTATGGGAGTGGGAGGGCACTCACCATTTTTATACGTGTGTAAAGTACTATTATTAAATATAAACTAGATACGTATACATTACTGTGCAAAACTCTGGAATTATGCTCATTAATGACAGAATTTATCTATCTATCTATCTATCTATCTATCTATCTATCCGTCTCTCTCTCTCTCTCTCTCTATATATATATATATATATATATATAAATGTCAAGATAAAGGAATTTGGTTTGTACATTTAATTCAGTTTTACGTCAATGTATGTGAAATTCTCAATTTTTGCCTTTTACAGAGAATCTTAACGACCTCAGTAAAAAGGTAAGAATAAGTCAATGTACTATAGATTATACAAAGTGATCAGATTTGGGGGGAAAATTGAAACAAAGGAATAACACTTTTTTTTTTTGTCTAAAGGTTAGACAACCTTTTGGTTGCTTTAGGTATAATATTTTAAAAAAAGATTCACTTATATTTAACAGCCTTTTGGTTGCCAAAATAAAAAAAAACAGTCCTACATATAAATCTCTGCCTGTGATACATGCTCTACTGTATGTCAGCTGGACGCAGATTGGCTTGCAAAAGGAGTTAACACCATAACACCATGTCCGTAAAACAAAGGAAAACAGGCCTTTTACATTCATCTCAGCCATGCACAGGCATGTTTGTTCACGCACTAACGCACGCTCACGTCTGTCTGAAATGTATGCATTTACCCCACTGCTTCCCCTTTCCCCCGCTTGTGTACTACCAACTCCAGTGAGCCCACCAACTCGTGGCCGCACAATTGCAGGTAGGCCTGCTAGCTCCACATGCAGCCTGAGGGGCCACATGGCTGGCACCTAGCCTCTACCACCGCCAGGCTCCAGCAGGCTCTTTACGACCCGGGTGTCTATACGTGCTTCTTGGTTGCTGCTGTACATGGATTGGGTTCTCTTTGCATCAGACTGATGCTGTGAATGTGTCCTTGTAATAAATCTCTTTTTTGCCTTAAATTTGTTCCAAAGGGGTAAGAAAAAGAAAAAAAATCCCAACAAATTGGTGGAAACTAGACAACAGCAACCGATGAAGTGCACGCTGATAATATGTTCCAGAGATTAGTGCAGATGTGAAAGACATCCAGTGTTTTTCTCTTGCAGCCATGAGACGACGGTCCCCCCTACAGAGCAAGTCACAGTCACCACCCAGAAAGGTCTGTCTGTGGCATACCTCTGTAGCAGTGTGCTAGCGTGCCACCACCTGTGAGTTGGTGTTCCTCTTTTATAGCTTCAGAGTGTTTTAAAAGCTCAACCCATACACCAAGCCGCTGCTGCTTATTGTTTGGACATGTAGCCATTTGCTTTTGTGATCCTAAAGTTGTGTCTCTGTGCATGTCTAGGTTATCTTCACTGTGGCTATAAAACGCAACCAAGCCGACTGGCTCCGGAAATGTTGTCCTAAGAATAGTCACAAAGCCCTATTAGTGACACTGTTGCTCTTTGTGCTGCCTCAGTGATCATCTGGACTAGTGGGCCGGGCTTTAAGAATTGTCTAAAGCAGTGGGTTCTGATTGAAGCTTTTACTACAACAGTGGCCACTTTATAATCAAGCTCTTTGATGGCATAACTTTGTTGTGAGCATGCACTCTTTGAATTATAAAGAGCAGCACTCCTCTGTTCCTAGCAGTAGCATTAATATACACTGAGCAGCTGTGCAGAACATTTTAAGCTGTCTCCATTACCCTAAGTCTCTCTCTGTGGCTTCGTTTGCAGATGAGACGATCAGTACTCTTAGACCAGAGATGTCCTTGGCGGCTATAACCCCAGAGGTCACCCCGGAGGCCACTGCAGAAGCTGAGGAGGGGGTTTCTACAGAGATTCCTAAGAGTATTACAACAGGGGTCAGTGATGTTGTCACCCCTTGCGATTACCCCGGGAGTCACTCTCATGACAGTTGCAGCTGCAGTGACCTGTCAGGCCGGTGATGTAATTGTGATTGTCTCTGTCAATCCAGTTCATACTATAAATATTCAAGTGTTTTCGTTGTGAAAGAAATCGGCCAATGGTTGAGCAGAAAGAAGATATTTAATGGTTATGTCATATGGATAATGCTCTCTGGTCAGTTTGTGTTTGGGTGAAAATACAAAAATAATTGGCGATTCCAAATTTATATAAAAAATAAATAAATAATAAAAAACAATAAACAATGTCTAATTGCAAACATAATTAAAATAACGGTTCTAATGCTCACTAAAATAGCGCTAGACTGATCACCCCACGGTGTCAGAAGGAGCGCTATCGGAAGTCATTCCATGCCATCAGCTATCAGACTTCACAATACTGCACTGTGAGCCAGAACATGAATCTCTACTAACCAGGAATCATTTACCTGCTCTGCACACTTTTTGCACTGTTCATTTGCACTTCCACCGTACAATTGTGTCCTGTATGTATGTATTACGCGTGATTAATTTATTATGTGTTCTTTTTGGTTAGGCCTATTTCTGCTGTAGTATCGCAATTTCCCCCATGGGGATAAATAAAGTACTACTACTACTACTACTACTAATAATAATAATCCCATTCATGAAGAAATGATGCTCAAACTGTTTGTTTGCCTGCTCAAATGATATAAATGTGTTTATATTGTGTCCAGATAACGAATGACATAGAGCTGGACACCATAGCCTGGCCTTTACTACAGCAGGGAGAACAGGTGGTGGAGCTCAGCATCCAGCTGAAGGGGGAGCTGTATAGAGATGCTCTCAGGGACTCCTCCAGCCATGACTATCAACACCTGGCCCAGCAGTTCACAGAGAAGGTTAGCAACCGGCTCTCCCTTCTCCTCCTTGCTTAGCCACTTACCCAGTTCTTTCAGCCCTCTGGTTCTTCTTCTTGAAATATGTGAAGCACTTCAAGCTCTCAAATGGATGACTAGAAGAGAGAGCCATGGGGGTTTTTTTTGTGCAAAACCTCAGAGAATCATACATTTTCTATTCTCACTTGCTGGTAGTCACGAGTGAACTTTCGCGTTTCACTCTAGCAGGAGTCTGAGGGCGATTTTATATTAAAACAGTGAACTATCAATTAAGTACTGTTATCTTGACTTCAATGCTAAGAACTATAGTCCATCCCGATGGTTTCTGCTACCCTGTCAGGACAAGAGTTGGGAAGCAGTTTGTCTCATTATTGCTACTGAAAAAGTCCTACTAAAGCTCATCATACATTCCTGCTGAAAAAATCATTTCTGCTGAAACTTTGCTCTTTCAGCCTTAATATTTCTAATGCCCCCATTCGATTAGGTGCTGGACAGTAGTTACAGGCATATTATAGCCCAAATGTGTTCAGGTTGATCAGAAGTGAAAAGTTGCCATGAATTCCATTTTTACCTCCTTTTATTTCCTCTTGTTGTTTCAGATTGAAGATGCTTTTGAAAATCTACCAGGTTTTACTAAGGTCAATATACTAGAATTCAGGTAAATGTTGACTGAAGCCATTTTGATGTTAAAATGCTATGGTAAAATTAGTTAGAAACTTTAGAAACAGTTTGTAACATTTATAAAATTTTTATTTTTCATTTAGACAACCGGAAGATGCAAGAGGGTGAGTATTTGTGTTAGGGTCAGCTTTTTGTGTATATGACCAAGTCTAACAGCATGGTTATGCTGTACCTGTTAATGCAATGCAATCTTCTCTTCGCGTCTTTTTCTGTAAGAGTTACTGTAGTCTGTCACCCTCATACAGTAAATAGGATTATAGCAAAGATAGTGTCCAATTGCTTTTAAAAACAGGATTACTTTGTGGGGTTCATGACCAGATAATTTTTGGTACTGCCAGGTTCTTTGCAGTTTACCACCCATTTCAAGAGAAATTGAATGAACATTGTAAATTGGTGCCAAACATGAAGGAGAGTTCTCGGTCTGGTTATAAACCCATAGCCTCTGATTACCTGGCCGTGAGGGACACTCTCAAACACACTGTTAGCCTAAACATCCATGCAAAATCCAGAACAGGGCGCGAACACACTCTCAGTTTGTTCACCCTGCCATGCTTTCCCACAGCATGGTGGTGGTCCACTATGCCATGACTCTGGAGGTTGGCGCTGGGGGCATCAGCAACGAAACCATGGACTACATCAACATTCAGTCCAACATGGTGGAAAACTCGTACCTGGAGTCCAATGAGCGACCCACCGTTGTGTACACCATATCGGACATCCGTAGTTACATCACAGAGGCCCTGCACAAGGACAGTTTCATGGGAAATGATACCCTGACCATAGACCTGGACTCACTGCAGCTGGAGAGTGGTAAGGGCCATTTAGTACTGTTGAATCAGTGTTGCAGTAAAGTGTAGAGTATGGATGCAGTGGTTAGGATAGAATGTCAAAGGAACAGCCTGGATTTGGGGCCTAGGTTTAGCATTGAGGAGCTTTTGAGGACAGGGGGATATAGTGGTCAGAATAGAATGTCAATGGAACAACCAGGAGCTGTGGCCAAAGTTAGCGAAGAGGAGCTGTTCGGCAGCATTTTGACAGGAACATCTAAATCTCAATCCAAATGGTGACATTATGGATTCGTTGTGTGAGGTCTGTTTTAGGAAGTGAAAGTGTTTTTAGGAACAGTGAAAGAGCACTCTTTAAGCCATTAAAATTTGTGTATCTAATTGTCCACAGTTTTCCAAAACTAATGCTCAATCATCATGCACTTGTCTCATGTCTTGGGCTAATACTCAATCAACTGGTCCTGAAATACTGCATTCCTGGTCCTATATCAATTCCTGTGCTTGTGTTTGACTTCCTCTCTCCAATGTTCTGCAGTCGACTCATCACTAGCACAAGGTGCTATCAACCCCACCACTGGACCCAGTAATGATGACATGGTGAGAAATTTATTTACATGTGCTGTTCTATCAGGACATAAATCATATGGGTAATATTGTAGAAGTTGAATATGGCATCATAATGGCACTGTATTTTCTAGTGGATTCTTTTGTACTTTGAAATGACAAAACAGGGTTTTAAAAACAAAATAGCGGACATGTGTGTTACCTTAATTAAGTCTCTAAGCTATTGTTAAGTCTGTTGACTGCCCAAAAGATATTCATGTTTTCCTTTTTGTCAGAAAGACATTGCCCATTTTTAACCAAACATCTTGGTCTCTGGTGTCCCAGGACAATGTGCTTGCATCAGAAAAACCTCCAGGAATGGAGCTTACTGACAACAACATTTACATCAGTGGCATCAAAAAGGATGACTTCTTGTTTGACACTGCCCACCCCTATGAACCATGGATGGGGTCTCAGAACGCGGAGGCTGGTGAGAATGATGTAATCATCCTGGAAGTGAGCCCCACGCTAGCACCTCCAGAGGTACCCAATGAAACCTTTGACCTGAACTTCGAGCCCATCCCGAAATCAGAATACAGCCCTCTTGTACTCAACACTGATGGTGAGTACAGAGACAGGAATAAAATAGACAAAATATAGAGACGTGAAACACAACAGAAAAACTGCAATGGTATTTTCAGTGTTCCTAATTTCCAAAAAGGATATTGATATCGGATTTTGCATTTGTGCTTGTAGGTAATGGAGACATTGAAGCAGATGAATTCCTTGTTAGCAGCACAGTGGTTACCGAAGCAACACCCACAGACAGCCCAGGGAAAGACAATGTGCATTTAGAACTGGGTCCTGAGCCAACTGCAGCTGTGATCCCAGTCCTTCCAGTTACATCCCTGGACAATTCATTGGACATGGGGTCTGGATCTGGTATCTCTGGAGATGGTCCAGCTGCTGATATCTGGCCATGGTTTTCTGTGATGAGTGGTGAGGAACTTGGAGGCCCAGGAATGGAGAGAAAATCCATTGGGGAAGAAGATCCAACCTCAGAGTTAGATGCAGAACTGATGGAGGACGGGGTAGAAGAATTCACTGAAGAGCCACAGATTTTGAATGTTCAGGATCATAAATTAGAGGAATATTTAGATCCAATGCAAACAGTTTCCGTAGAACAGGAGGAAGAACACGAAGAAGATCTGATAAAGGACCAGACGTTTTTGGACAGAGTCTTGGTTACTCAAAACATACTGATGCACCCCCAATACATGACTACTGAAAAGCCCCCTGTGTTCTGGACAATGGAAACACTGACAGTAGAACTGTCCATGCAGACAGAGGCTTCCGGAATATATGATGACTACTACGTAAACGAGGCATCCACCATAATGATGCCCGTCACTGATTTTCCTGTCGCATTTGATGACCCCACAACTGAAACTCCACTCTTGCAAAGACTAACAACAACAGGCCAAGAGTTAACAGATAGCAAACATATAGAGGAATCCTTAGAGGAACATGAAACACTTCCGACCACTAAGCCAACCTCATCAACAGACATAGAGGCTGTGTTGCTCCAAGTCAGCCCTGCCACTTTGGCACCAACAACTAATAGACCTGTATCTCAGCCATTTATACCTGAATCTTCAGACGTGGATTTGGACCTGGAAACCAATTTTGAGCAGGAAACAATTGAGGCCATAGAAGTGGAAGAATCTCTGGGGACCACCACTCTTTCATCAGAAGTTTCCCAGCCACCCACCAAGTTTACCACAATTGATGATGTGGATAGTGTTAAGACTGAGATTGCTCTCACCAATCTACCTCCATTTTATCAGCCAACTTTCAGACCAACAGAGAAGCTGTTTGACATAGCTGTAAACTCCAATGAGGAAAGAAATATCAAACTAGAGCTGGGTGTCTCAGTACCCACATTGACTAATGAGACAGGAGACCAAATGGATCCAGAGCACACAATAACACCAGAGATTGAAAACTATGCGTTGGATGCTGCCAACATCACAGAACCAGACATATTATTTGATTTGTTCCACTATGGAGGCACGGCCCAGACTGAGGAAGAAAGCAGTGGGTACCCTTCCAGTTTTGCCCACGGAACTGATATGGCGAGTGTTGCCATGACAGCCAACAAGGGCCGAGCTCTGATGGTGTTCTTCAGCCTCAGGGTCACCAACATGATGTTCTCCGAAGACCTCTTTAACAAGAGCTCACCTGAGTATAAAGCCCTGGAGCAGAGGTTTCTGGAACTGGTAACCTATTTTAAATAGAATTTATTGTTAAGTAAGTAATATGAAAAACCTGGCAATGAGAGTAAGAATCCTGTTTGCTAACAAGTATAACACCCCCCCCCCCCTGATCATTTACTACTGTCATCATTATGAGTCATATTTTTCTTATTCTGTAGATATTCAGGATGGTGTCTTTAACAACAAGGACTTTCCGTTGCAGCTTGTTCCTTACCTGCAGTCCAACCTCAGCAACTTTCAGAACCTGGAGATCCTCAATTTCAGGAATGGGAGCATTGTGGTCAACAGCAGGATGAAGTTTGCCAAGCCAGTGCCACATGGTGTCACAAATTCTGTCTACATCATTTTGGAAGAGTTCTGCAATACAGCCTACCAGACAATGAACCTTGCCATCGACAAGTATTCACTGGATGTAGAGTCAGGTAGAATTCTGACCTCTATTCTATTGTGCATGGAAATCAGTTAACATAATTAGCTGAGGCAAATCTGAACATTATCACATACTGCCTTGGGCACACTGTTATTAACCCAGGACACCGTGGTGAGATTTGATGGTTTGAAATTAAGATTCCAATTTAATTCCCGTGGTATTGGAGCAAGAACCATTTTTCCAGATCAATACAACATAGTAAATTAAAATACTATGAATCATGCTGGTTTTATATTTTGTGCATTGAAGAGGCTGACGTTTGCTTGCCAGGAAACTGAAGTGCAAAGGGCTTGTGACACCATATTGTGGAATCAAATTACTGTAGCCCTTCTGATAAGGTGCTCTTGCATGGTGTGTCCTTAAATACATTGTAGACCGATGATTCATATTCTTGTTTATGCTCTGTGACTGTCCCTGCTAAGATAAGATATTCTAATCTGTCCAAGACAACCATAAAAGCAGCAGCAACAAGTTATTTGTGAATTAAATTGGAAAGCTAAATAATTTCAGTTAAAAGACCCATTTCATTGACAGACCTCAAACTATGACTGAGGTTTTACACTTAGTCATAGTTTGTTGTTGTTTGATTTGTGATCTCGGTCTGACAATAATGCATACAGAAGCAGTGCAGCAGATTAACTGTCCATTCTCTTTAGTTACTGAAATGTAGAATTCCTTATTATTTTATTATTTAACAAACAACAGTACAACTGAAAGAAAGCACAAAGGTGTGTTGTGAATGTCCATGGCTTAATCTGCGCTGTGTGCGTTGTTTCCAGGCGACCGGGCGGATCCCTGTAAATTCCAGGCCTGTAATGAGTTCTCCCTGTGTATGGTGAATCGCTGGTCAGGAGAGGCAGAGTGTGTCTGCAATGCTGGTTACTTCAGTGTGGAAGGCTTGCCCTGTCAGAGCATCTGTGACCTGCAGCACGACTTCTGCCTGAACGATGGGAAGTGTGACATCATCCCAGGGCAGGGGGCCATCTGCAGGTTGGCTTGTACTTTTGTTTGTGTGTACAGATGGCTGTATGCGCTGTGCATATGAATTGTTTCTGATCGTGCTGACGTTTGTATGTGTTGGGTGTGGTTGTGGTTGGCAACATGTGCTGTGTGTTCAGCGCTGTGTTGACGGTGTCCTCCACAGGTGTCGAGTTGGGGAGAACTGGTGGTTCCGTGGGGCGCATTGTGAGGAGTATGTGTCGGAGCCCCTGGTGGTGGGCATTGCCATCGCATCTGTGGCTGGCTTCCTGCTCGTTGCCTCGGCTGTCATCTTCTTCCTGGCCAGAACCATGCGCGACCAGTACGACAAGGAGGATTCAGAGGATCCCATTCGGTGAGAGTCTCCAGTCACGTCTCAGAACTTCCTGCAGCTCAGGTTTTCTCTAGCACATATGCTTTCTAAGGACTACCGTTTATAATTTGTATCTATTAAAATTGGAGAGAGCAGCATACATACTGTTGTTCCTTCCCTTAGAAATAGGGGGAAAAAATCATTTTGCAATCCCTTTTCAAATTTATTATTTCTCTGGTAAACTGACCAATCGCACGGAAGACTTAAGGATTTTGTTTGTAATATTGTGCTGTGAACTGTCCATAGGTGTAGCAAACGTCTTCTAAATGTGCTGTAGCTACAAAGCTACAGTGTTTTGTATTTACTAGCAACATTTCACGAGGCGTCCTGTAATTGCGGGATTTGAATAATCTTCCTTGAAGGCCCATTTTAGAGAAACACACTTGCTCACAGAAATGAAACGCTGCGTGGTTGAAAACCAACACTACAAATCCGGTCACGGCTTTACTTGCAGAGTTGTGGTTGTCCTGGATGGGACGCTATTGTTGTATAAGTACCTCTCCCTGAATTACTTCAGTTATTGTCCACGAGGGTAAGTTAATTGTCATGTGTCCTTAGGGAGTTTCAGATGCAGCAGACAGAGAGCGCTGCCTGGGACAGATTAAATGTTGAGTCAGGGAGGAACGGGTGGTTCCAGACAGGGTGGAGCATGTGTCTGGTATTCAGGTGAAGCAGATTGCGTAACAGGGTTAGACAGCCACATATCTCTCTAATGCACTGCTGTCTGAGACTGGCCCATGGCATGGGTCACTCCTCATGCTGTCACTATTTCTATCGCTGTGCACCACGTGTCATCCATGGGCTGCATAATGCTCATGTGTGGAAGCGTTTGTATGTGCCATGGATGTATTATACAGTGAAAGTATCTCATCATGCTGATTAATTAAATAAGCAGTGATTTATTAACACTGCGCAACTCCG
The DNA here is from genome assembly GCA_025775045.1 of Hiodon tergisus. NCBI lineage: Eukaryota > Metazoa > Chordata > Actinopteri > Hiodontiformes > Hiodontidae > Hiodon > Hiodon tergisus. Next base: position 16,510 of record JAOVYW010043828.1, read on the forward strand.
AGATGAGGCGCACCCTCGGTGTGTCCTGACACGTGCCCCTTAATTATCCCCCTTAATTACCGTGGAACTGTGAAGCCGCCCGTGACCCGTGTTTGAGGGTCTCTCTCTCACTTGTTGTTGCTCAGTCACGAGGACAGTGCTCCGTCCTTGGAGAGGGCCACCAAGTACAACCCCATGTATGAGAGTGACGCCACCACGGGCTACAACCACTACTACCGCCGCTACCCGGAGGCGGCCTGCTACAGCAGTGCCAGCGCAGAGGCCTCCACGGACTTCAGCAGCGAGGAGATCCGGCACATCTACGAGAACAGCGAGCTCACCAAGGAGGTGTGGCGGTGTGCCTTTCTGTGCCTCAAAGGTCCTCTTTTAGTTATTAGCATGCCTGGCCAAGGTGGCCAGAGCAGGCTGGTCATTCATAGGTTCAGAGAAGGAGGCACTAGGAGGAGTCCTGACCGCATTGGTAGACACTGTCAGACAGGCCCAGATCTTCTCCATCAACAATCTCTGTTACATAAGCGTCTCCCTTTCCCTTCCTCCGCAGGAAATCCAGGACCGGATTCGGATAATCGAGCTTTACGCCAAGGACCGCCAGTTTGCAGACTTCATGCGGCAGCACCAAGTGTGAGTGCAGTCATTACTACTCTTCAGCGGGTCCGGAGAATGTGCGGGTCAACTTACCTGACACCGTAAACCTCTTTGCGGGTTCTGTGCTCTGGGCCTAGCCATCTGCCAAGATTTAAACACCCTCCTTATCCTGTTTTCGACCATTCAAAAACGTCACCATAATCTGATCTGAGATTATTCTGCCTAAGTAAAAAATGAGAGCTGTTTTCCAAAGGGGAACTGGAAAGCCAGGTTCTAGAGAAGGAATGATGGGAGGGATACCCTGACTGATTCATCTTGCTGTGATCGTTTCCCCCGCCAAGGGCCATTCTGCTAATCTGCTTCTTCTGTCTAAAAACAGGGCCATTGACATCCGGCGAGACAGCTCTTCCACTTCTTAGTGCAGGATGCTGAGTCAACAACTGTGAACAACACGGTACGCTGTTCCTTCTCAGCGAAGTGTTTAATTATAACAAGCCTTTAAATCTGGAAGAATCTGTGTTCTATCACCTTTTGATAGATCTAATATAATTCTTCAGAACACGTTATATTTGTTCTTTTAAATAAGCTTTGTTGAATGTTGATTAGCAAAAGGAACAAAACACCTCAGAAGATCTCAATTTATGGTCACATTTAGAACCGGGTTAAGTGTCTCTGTAAAGCTGCCAGCTTGCTTTGGCCATTATTTGTGGTATATTTGTTAAGTCTCACCAAACACCTTTTCCATTTTCAGAAAATTGCCTTGGTCTTCGAAGAGAAATTAAGGAAAAGGATCAGTCCCTTAAGTTTAAATGATTCCTAATGCCATGGTCCTTATGATGAGTGTTGTGTATCGATTTTGAATTGCTCACGGGTACATGGTTTTTTTTTCTCAGTGAGAGCTAAAATCAAAAACACAGAGCTCGAGGTATCACGTTACTGTTATTGTAGGGAGTGATTTGTTTCAATTAGGTTTTTTTTATTTTTTGATCAGGGTGAAGTTTTTTTTGTTGTTCTCGTTATTTTTGTGGTCACAGTCATTTTCCTTTGCTTATTCCATTAAGTCAGCCAACCAACCTGTCAGTTAGCTAGTATTCCCAGCACACGGCCGCACACGCACTCACATATCGACAGTAACGGTGACTCGCTCCCCGTCCCGGTTTCCATTTGCACCCTACTCAGTGAGGCTCGCACGATGCCCTGCCTACCACACACTTGTCCTTGTGTTAGTGCCTTCATCTGGTTCAGTAAACTGTGCTGAATTGAACGGTGTGGCACAGTTAAACCCCGGGGAGGTTTGTGTAGGCTGGCGCCCCCAGGAGTTTGACACAGGTTGTTATGGGGTGGGGGGGGCTCCATCTCATAACTGGATTTTTAATGATCGCCGTGCTTTATTTGTGGAACCAAACATTATTAAGAGGCACATTAAAAGAAAATGTGATCTAACAAAAACGTCATACAAAGCGTGTTAAAAAGTGTCTGTTCTTATTGGTTTACAGTAAAACTAAGAATGGACAACTGGCTGGGTATACTTTTGATATGCCCGCCACCCAAATATAATTAGAATAATAAACCATGCACATTTTAGGACTCCTGGTTTAGGTGCTGATAGATTAATCAATCTAAAATAATTACCTTTAATTATTTTTTCCAATTCTTAGCTAACGGTATAGAGATTTTATTTTACGCAATGCTTGTTCTATTTACTTTAGGAAAATTCTAATGATTTCAGACTCCAAAAATAACTTTTGGTTATTTCGGCCTGTAATCCCAAAGAGAATGTTGAGGATTTAAACGCCACTTTTAATCAGAGCAAGCAATGAGTGACATGAAAGGTATATGCATTAGATATACAATCTATTAGTTTTACAAATATGAGAACAGAAAGGGACAGAAAACAGGAATCTGAAATATGCTCTACAAACAATGTTACAATATATATTTAAAAGACATATTTAAAAAAACATTCTGACGTTACAAAACATTGCTATTAATGACATTATTCAGTTGTTGTATTTATCCCATTAATATTTTGATTTGGGGTTTCTATGTACATTGTACAAATGCGTGTCATCTTTGGAAGAGTGTTAGAACTGTCATTCCCCATGGCTACAGTTTAACCCCAAGTTTATTACTTTTTTTCTTTCCACTTTTGTACCCGATTAAATGGTTTGCGCAAATACCAACCAGCGGTATTTTCAGTTTAAAGTTCATGTTTACATCAGAGTTTATTGTGTATTTATTCATTACACAACATTTTCACGTGGGCCTAATGCGTGTAGCCCATGATTATATCAATCCACCCTATAGAAGACATCCCTGTTTTATGCCTTTAAAATTAATATGTTGTGCAATATATATTTTTTATATGTCTTCTCACGCCAAGATAAGCTTATTTCACTTTTAAACAAACAACTGGACATTATAGAAAATTGCAAACTGTTCTAGCTTTTAAATATTTTTAGGAAGCAGTATACATACTCTGTAGCATATTATGTAGGTCATGAATGTATATTTAAAAGCCAATGGCTTTCATTGTACATAAATTGGCATTCAAAATAAAAAACTATTGAAATATTGCTTCTACTTATCATTAGTACAAAGGTCATACTGAAATCTGTTTCAGCTTGAAATCCCACTCATTTTCAGTTCAGCCATTTGAATTAATATCCTTGCTTGTGTGTTCCGAGTAATAATTAATAACCAGTGTGACTGGCAGCCCACATGACCTCCTCCACAGTTCAGATCTACACCACCCCAATAGAAACAGGACACAGCACATGCACACTTTCTCTGTGTTTAAACAGGAAGGCAGAACTAAAGGTCTTCACCCCCCAATGTCCCTCCCACGTAGCCTGCCCGACGCCCTGTCATCCCAGTCCTGCACCCGGCAACTCTCTACCCCTAAACTCCCTCTCTCTGACCCACCTTTTTAAAGCCCCAGCTACAGTTAGAGCGAATTACGATCTTTAATCACTAAAGCTGGGGCCAATTACACAATTACGGACAGAGAGAGTGAATAATTTTTTTTAAAATAATCAATTCCCCAAACTACTCTCAATATGTTCATTGCTCTGTGCAGCACAGTGAGATGCTATGGGACATGTAATTGATTGAAGCAGAGATTGCCAAACCAGGATTAGAGGGCATCAGGACATCTAAAAAAGGTTATGGCTGTATCAGCAAGAGCTCTGCGTCACAGTCAGTGACACTTTGAACACTTTGAGTCTGTATTTATAGACAGGCGTAAAACACTCCTGCCATTGAATTATTTTTCCTGGGTGATTATCCTTCGTGATTATGGGCATCACAGATGAAATACCACTCCAGGATCAAGCACGCACTACTGTCTTGATTTAACCCTATCCCACAACGAATGATGTAAATGTTCTTATTTGCGGTGAAGTTTGATTAAGGTTTGATTGACGTTTGCGCACAAACGAGCACACATGGCTAGTTGGGTGACTGTTTTTAGGGCCACTTATTTTCCGCGCACTGCCCTACACCCAGTTGACCTAAAGCGCCGCTGACATGACTGCCAAGGTTGGGTATCCACAGCTGTTGGAATAAAGCCAACACTTTCACTTGAATACAAGCTGACATGCCTCCTTCTGGGATGCGCCGCATCCACTTTTTTGTCTGTCGTTTATTTGGAAGATGTCCTTGTGATGTCACTGAGTTCTAGGGCATGCCATATTTTCAAGTTGAAAGTAATTAATAGTATAGACACGTTATTTTAAGCTATGAGTTATTTTGCCTTTGCTTCGAGAATAATCTTTCCCATAAAGTACATTTATAGTGTGGAATTCTGGTTTTGTGGAATGGTGTCGTGAGACTGATGAATGTGTGTGTGTGTATTGGAATTGGATTTTGACAAGTATTCTACATTATCTGAATTTGTTACAAATATACGTAACTTATTATGGGAAAAGTAATTAATTCAAGGCTCATGAGTGTGGAAAATAAAACCCAATACCGACACTTTTAAAGGAAAGGGGAAAAAAAACTGGCTTTGCCAGTGAAAGGGAATGTGTTTCAGGATGAGCCAGTGTACAGAAGAGAGAAAATCTAGACCATGTCTTTGGTTTGCTGGTTCCCAGCACAGTGAAAGAGGCAGCTTCCCTGTCCACATCACGTATTGACCTTATAAGCCAATGATAAGCCGGCTAAGCCAATTTATCTTAGGAAGGAAATGTTGGATATACATTCACCCCTAGGCAAACCACAATGAATATGTCACAAAAACGCCAACACAAAGCTTTGTTTTCCAAAGTTTTAGACCAGTCACCAAACATTCCTTTCCATAGAACCCAGATATACATGGTTAAGCCTCACATATATAAACTATAATAAAAACTAAATTGTGCATCCCGTTGCAAAAATAAAATAATTTTTTTTAAACTCACGCCCTTCTCCTCCCAGCTTGAGACAGGTATTCTAGTCATACAACAGGTAAGCTCAGCCTCGTACAACGATTCAGCTTCCAGGACCTGTTTTCTTTGGATATTCTCCGGATCTTTTTCAGAGACAGAAATGAAGCATGAGTAATATGAATCCCGTAATGAGGAAGTATCAAGTGCGCTGCCCACAAAGACCAGTCCAAGTGTCTGGTTGCACCGTCTTTCTGTATTAAACCAATATCCTATGTAAACTCTCATTTGTCAGGAGGAAAGCCATTTTACCGCAGCTAGCGTCGACAGAAACCATCTGGAACTTCGTTTAGAAATAAAATTTATTTAACTAGCTGCCTAAAGTCACCGTAGATTCAGCTATGTTGATTTTATATTTTTGTATTAAGGCAATTTTTCAAAATTGAATACCTCCCACTGTCCTCAACACTATATCCATCATCTGACTTTACTGTGTTGACATCCTCAGTGGCTCTACAGTCAGTGAAACATGTGAATAACTAAACAAAACTTTGCAATGATAAAATATTTGCAAGCTCCACAAGCTCTTTCGCTATTAATTTCATGGCAATGGATTCCTTAAAAAAAGCTTTATAATTAACAGACTGCCATCATAAACCGATTTTTAACTGGTTTATACAACAAACCAGTTATTGTTTTATTATGTACTTTTAGCAAAACTCTTGTGAGTGCCTTTGATTCATTACCACAGGTCATTTTATGCAGCGATGGCCTGCCAACAAGAAGTGTACTATCTTTCAACAACCTGTCTTTTTTCTTTCCTTTTACTGATTGTAGTTTAGTGCATCCAAACATTGGCTTTGTGGACAGCATTATATTTAAGAATAATTTTCTGGAATTCTTTTTCACATGTAATAGCTTCTTGAGAGCGTACAAGGCTGTTTCAATTGAAGTCCCAGCTGGACAGAACACCGACTGAAGTAAACACACACAAAGTGCTAACAGGGCCCAGCGGGTCTAAGTCCAGCACACTCACGCATCATTCTGGAATGATGGGAAAATGTATTTTGCACTTCCACCAAATTCCGCTTATTAGCTCCGCCGTCAATGTGGCTTCCGATAATCCTGCCCTTGTAAGAGTCGCCGCGAGCCCAGGCCGCCACAGCCTCCTCCCTCAGAAACAAAAATGCAAAACACACCCTAAACTATAATTAAGCCTACAACAAACTTTAAAAAATAAATACATTGGTATTGCATACTTTAACTTTATTGCAAACATTGAGTTCCACTAACACATCATTAACGCATTCTTCTTTATATATAAATTGGTATTAATATCACCAACCGCTAAATTCGCCTAGAGCAGATTCATTGATTGTGCAACTGTTAACTTAATTTATGCAATTACAGATATAGAGCGGTTTTATTGTGCAAGTGGAACATGTAAACAAGGCTGGGAACACTGATTTGAAATGTTATTCTTCACAAAACATTCTGCATGGGATGAACTATTATACAAGGTATTTTTTCTTTATCTCTGTATCCCGATTACGTTATGCATTTTTCATAGAATCCTTGTTTTAACCAGAGGCTAGGACACCCATGCGGTAATCTCATGTACGTTAACCTTGGAGATGTCTAACTTGTGTAAGTGTCTCCAGCAGAACCCTGATTATGAGAAAGTGAGAAACTTCGTTAAAACATAATTAATACTCTGGAATGCGGGTGCCTGGTACAGAAATATGTTAATTGTGTATACAAATTTAATAAACACACAGTGAATGGTAACTCTATAGATTGAGTTCTAAACTTTCGTCATGTACACCACTCCTGGAACCACTATACACCGCTAGAGGGCTCTATACATTAGCTTTAAAATTTTGCATGACCACTGAACCAAAGATGCACAATGAAATCCAGGTGGGATAGGGAGCTACATGAACTGTGACCACTTATTATTAGAAAACGTGTTTTGTGAGGACTTTATGACTTTTATGATGCCTTTTCCTGATTCAAACTAAAAGTGTGTTCAACCCTGCTTCAGAATGCTGAGAAGTGTGAACACATAGGCACACAATGTGCAAACAAAAAGTTTGGCTTGTCCTTAACCTCTACTATGGGACTGGACTCAATTTTTCCAGATCTTATAGTCAGCATTCCTCCTCCATAGTTCTCAACTCTTCCAGTCGCCACGTCCCTTTTCTCCTTGTATGTGGTGGCCTTGGTCAATGCGTGGATGTCCGCCGTAATTTTGGGAGCCTGTGACTAGGAGCATGGGGCTGGGATCCTGCCCTCGTTTGTCCTCACATGTGCTGCCAGCTCCTAGTACATTTGGGATCTGAGCAACTCAGTCCTCAGTTCTTTGGCCCTACGCGCAGCAAGCCAGAAAGCCTGCTAAAATAACACTTCTGTGTTGGGCGACGTGTCGAGAAACGTCATGGTGAGGTATTACTGCATGTGCTTGACAAAATAAAAGGAAGGGGGGGGGGGTTATTAAATAAACACTGCATATTGTGGCTCATTAGGCTTTGAACTTTACCCCGGTCTGTACAGGGAGGAGAATTAGAATGCAAAGCATGCGCCTGTCTGCACCCAGTTTTTACCATAAGCGTCATGGGAAATGTCAAATGTCACATGTCCACTGAGGATGTTCCTGCAGAAATATGTTCACTACATAACATAACCTAAGAATAGATCTATTCAGATCTATAGATCTGGTCAGACATTTGAAAGCTGAGCACTTTCCGATGCGTGGAACAGGATAAACAGGGTGCTGAGCACTAGGAGACTTAACAATGTCCACAATTTTATGGAATTCTCTGAATATATCAAAGCATTAGGACTGAGTATTCATTAAACCAAGTTATCATCGAATATATTTTGAGTCAATTATAAAGGGAAAAAAAATCTTTATTTTATTTTATTGGTGGAAAATAATATCGATGCCAGTTTAATGTGGACATTTTTTGTGGAGTTTTTGATAATGCAAACCCAATGGCCCATGGCTAAGAAATGGAATTCTGCTGGCTACAGTAACTGTCTGCCGGGCCTCGCTCCTCCTTTAAGTTGACTTTATTAGAAAACCGCATTAAGGACTGACGACTGATCAGTGGCTAGCAAGCGTTTGGTAATGATAGTGGCAGACATCCAAAGAGGACCAGAACGCTCTTCTCTGCAGGCAGTCAGGAGGCTTCCAGCTTTCCATCACAGTGCTTGTTAGCTTGTTGGAAGGGAATGGACCTTCTGAATTAAAGCATTAGTTCCACATCTTCCATAAAAACCTGCTATGTTTGACTCTTCATTCACATTGCAATCATTTTGCTGACTCCAAAGTCAATGTGAGGGGCAAATTGTTCACAACTAGAATGACAACTAGAATTGTGTGACTTTGAAATTGTTTTACACGACAGAAACAACAAAAAGAACATATTAAATCAGGATGTAGAAAAGTTGTTGAACTGTACCTTTACGATGTCGAAGATCAAGTACATATGTGATAAAAGACAAACTGGAGAAGATTAATCAGTAGACTGTTCCTGCAGACATTCTTGGAGAAGACATTTGGATTTAGGAGAAGGAGCATGTGAATTTCTCCCTGGATGTTGCCAAAAAGCCTAAAGAAAGGGTTTGAATAAAAGCAAAGCAATATGGCAAAGAGGACCAGTTTACTGTATATAGTGGGACACAGTTGGTTATGAAAATTATAAAAAATAAATCATGCTTGTTGTAATGATCAAGAGACTGTTAAAATTTTTACACTAAACATCTCTTCCCCCCTGCATTTTCCTTGAAACTATTCCAAAGCTCACTTTCAACTGGGATTTCAGGTGGTGGCTGATAAAGGGATTTATAACCCCTTATGGGCAGAAATACCAACCCCTCGTGGGTTTCTTTTTCATACACAAATTATTATTTAGTTAAATATTATTAATAATTTTTCCCCCTGAATTTGAATTAGAGGCAAGAGCCAGCCAATAAAACAATATTTATAGGGGGGTTTGAAAAACCAGATAGATTTATAGGTTTTCACTGCTATCTGTTTTCTAGTTGCACTAGTGATGTTCTGCTGGTTGCCAGGGCTGCTATATTCCCTGCTAAGATAACTGATCTGTTGCTATAAATTCACTAGCACAGTGGAAATGTTTATTTCCATAGCAATTACATCTCCACACACAGGCAAATGGAAAAATTTGTTGCATGTTTTTAATGAATGTTGGAATGGATCTAATGTGTGCAGAATTCTAAAATAATCATTTTGGATTTTCTTCAGTGTTCTTAGAT
>JAOVYW010043849.1:2314-18040 GCA_025775045.1 Hiodon tergisus
AATAGACAGACTGTATAACATTGGAGATAGGAGAATAGACTGACTGTGTAACATTGGAGATGGGGAATAGACAGACTGTATAACATTGGAGATAGGAGAATAGACTGACTGTAACACTGGAGATGGGGGAATAGACTGACTGTATAACTTTGGAGATGGGGGAATAGACTGACTGTGTAACATTGGAGATATTGGAGATAGGAGAATAGACAGACTGTATAACATTGTAGATGGGGGAATAGACTGACTGTGTAACATTGGAGATGGGGAATAGACAGACTGTAACATTGGAGATGGGGGAATAGACTGACTGCGTAACATTGGAGATGGGGGAATAGACTGACTGTGTAACATTGGAGATGGGGGAATAGACTGACTGTGTAACATTGGAGATGGGGGAATAGACTGACTGTATAACTTTGGAGATATTGGAGATAGGAGAATAGACTCACTGTATAACTTTGGAGATATTGGAGATGGGGGAATAGACTGACTGTATAACATTGGAGATGGAGTTAAACTCATCACTCCATGGGACGGGAGAGTTTCCTGATACCTGCTGTCGTTTATTCACTGTTAGGTCTTTTGAGGATGACTATGAGTCCGACGACCTCACCACACCCTTAGAAATGGGGAATAAGATGGACAAGCTTGTCATTTCGGACTTGTCAGCTGGAATCCAGTGATCAGTCATGTTCCTGACACCTATGACGAAGGACAGACACCTGCTGTTTTCAGTTCTTTAACTCTTTGGAAGGGAATTATGCCTTTTTCTACACTTTAAGAAGACATTGTTTGTGTGCGTGTGTGTGTCATTTGTGTGTGTGCTCTGAACTGCTTTTTAAACCAAAACGCTTTCTTTTTTTGTCCTAACAAGTAGATTGGCCCGGGCTTTCCAGTTTGTGAGGTAATTTTTTTTCTTAGGAAACGAATGAATAAATTGTATTTTGCACATAACAGTGCTCCCAAAAAAGTATTTATTGTTGTCTGTTGGTTTGGCACGATTTAGAGAGCAATAACACTGTGCTGTTTATTTATTCGTTTCAAGCGTTTCATTTTGTTTGACACCGGAAGAGTTGGATGTGCCCGCAGTTGGTCTTGTTTTAGTTTTTATTATAAAATATGTTCAGGCATCCTCCTCCATGTATGAAGAGAGTCAGAAACGATGGGTATAAAAATGTGTTCAGGTTCTTCTCCGCTCATGAACTCATGAGTCAGAGTCCGCTCAGATCAGAAACGATGGTTTTTCCCAGCTGTGGATAGGGTTTAAACTGATCTGTTTACCGATTCATCAGCGTCCATCCTGGCACTGTAGTCACACTACATCAGCACTGTTACACGCCATGGATAGCTTTGCATTTCACTGCTGAGAAGGGTGAGCATTGATCATGAAGAGGTGTTTTGTTCATTTTCATACAACCTGAACCAGTATATTTGTGCTTGTTGAAATGTAATTTAATTTGAAGAACTTTACATTTCTGACCATTTGTTAAAAAAGATTAGGTTTTTGAGTATCCTGATATGTAATTCTTAATTCAACATAACATCAGTTTTTGTTTTTGTTTTGTACGCATGGGACACGTTCTGTTTGAATTGTGAAATACTCCTCCCAAGAAGTTCAAATTTAGTGTGAGAAATTTGCATCTTGCTCTTTTGCATCCCCTGGTGGTCACGTATGGTAAGACGTGATATAAGTCGTCTAATCTCTCCCCTTAATGCTCACAAAGGATAGAGGCGGAGAACACAATTACAACTCAGTGTATAGAGATGATCCCCCCGCACCAACTTAATTTTTGTAGTATCTAAACTGAACCTCACCTGTGCAGAACAGGTAATGCTCACACAGTGTTATGTTATATGGACAAACTGAATACTGAGCATGCGTATTAACTATCAAATCAATTGATATTATTATTTATTTTGTCTCAGTGAAGGACAAATCAGGAAGACTGCTCAAAAACACTAAGCGATATCAAAAAAACGTTTTAACTACTGGTCATGGATTGATTTCAAATGAAGCCCAGGTTAAATATTTGTGGCACGGTGGTAATCGCAAAGAGGTCAAATATAAATAAGAAGCAAACTTTGTTTAAAGGTACCATTTATTTTCCTGTGCTGTCTCAGAGTTTAGCTCTCTGTTTTAGCAGTGAGGTCATGCTAACCGTCGCTGTTCACTGAATTACTGGTAACCCCGGCCGTGCCCTAGCAGTGTATATAAACACTGACATCCTAAAAATTCTTCACAGCAAGCCACCTGGTTATCATAAAGCCTTCCGGGATCATCATCCCACGGAGTTGGTCTTAAACCGAGCCACAGTTCAGCACCTGGGCGTTAACCACACAGGGCCACTACAGACACTACAGAAGGTCTACCTCCGGAGAGCCTTGAACATTTTCCAATCCAAATCCAAATCCAAATGTCTATTGCCACAGCAACCAGCAGCCAATCCGACGATCTCTTGCACATCTCCAATAAGCTAGAGTCCACCCACACCTTTTACCATATACAGATTATAATTATGTTTGTTTGGATTTTTTATTTTGTAATTAGTGTAAAATATTCTACTTCAATTGTTGTAATCCATTATATCATGTGCAGACCATAGCCCTTTCTGTAGTCCAGCCATTATTAATCTTGCAAATGCAATAGTGTTTTCTATCGCCACTGTAAATCTCTTTGTGTTTTATTCTCCCAGGTGATCTGTTATGCCACTGAGTGGCAATGGGTTTTAAATTATAATTTTACTATTACTGCCAGTGTTATTTTTATATGTGTCAAGCTTAAAGTGGTGGAATTTTTAACCAGGAGTTCCGTCCAAGTTCACTGTACGAAGACAATCAACTGGATCTCTTTTTTGGAGTCCGAGTAGCGGCCCTCGTTAACCGAGGTAACTTTGCAAGCAATAAAACTGCTGTAAGGATTATATATCGTGGTGGTTTGATAAAAAAACAAAACCAAATACCAACATTTTTAAACTTGAGATTTTAATAAAATAAACTATTTACAACATGTTAAGACTGCCACGGATACTGTTGTTGCGCTATGCAAATCCCCTGTACTGAGGAGGCAGCTGTAATTGCTAGGACATGCCTTCTAAAACCTCACAGCTGTCTTTCTGGCTAGGTCTGGAGGCTGATTTGTCTTTACAGTCAGTTTGCTGACTATGGAGAGTTGAGGGGCTCCCATGATGCAACGCTACAATGACAAGGTGCCTGTTGTCCGCATGCCTTTTTTTTCCTTTTGAAATTGTGAAATAAAATAATCAAATAAACGTGTAAATGTGTATCCCTGTTTCAGTTGGTTTACGTGCGTACAAAAACACAGTCTCCTTAAATCAATGTGAAGTTTTTACAGCTCTTCATAATGGGAGCCTGCTATTGCTGTACACGGACTGATCTTCCATTCAACTTGGATGAATGTGGAAAACGTTCAGACTTGGCGCTGGTGCTCAGGGGAACCTGCATCTGGCCTGTGACAGCCATGTGCTGGCCTCTGAAGACCGGGGACCTCGCACGTTGGCCTCTGACACTCGCGGGATGCGTTCTGATCGTTGAACACGGAGCCTGCCTCTGGAAGCCGAGGATAAAAGAGTCTTTTCAGCTCTTCAGGCCTTTAGGCACTTACATGCCAGCAAACAAGAGAAGGCCCCCGATCCCACAGATCGTATCGCGGCCTCCTTGTGTACACAGTGGTTGCCAGGGGTGCCGAGGGGCGAAAGTGGCCGTTACACAGGAATCGCCATTTCGCTTGGTGTAGAGGAATTCAACCACAATGGTGGGCTTGTTCCGTGTTGCCTCCAGCTGCTAACTGGGCTTGGGAATCGGGAATGGCCAGCCTGCTGTCGGGCATCTTCGGCTTCTTCCCCTCGCTCAGCTGCAAGCCCTGGTATACTGAGCGAAGCGCCGAGAATGCAGGTCCGGAACGGAGCGGTGTTCTGGCATGTGACCGAAACCACCGCACACAGCAACCTTATTCTGTTCTGAGCCCAGTCGGACACACAAACTAGCTGGGCCAGTGCAAAGGGAACTTTTTTTCCAAGTCAAGTTTTTGGAGTTTGTTTGGCCAGGCCCTTGTTGCCAGGATGTGTCTGTAGATAGCAAAAAAAAGGGCAAACCAACAGGTCTATGGTGACGATTATTACAGCAATGGTAATGACCGTAGAGAAAAACAATTAGACGCTGACAAGCTGGAAATACTTGATGGGTTTCCATGCACCCAAAAAGAGCAGAAGCAGCTTGCTCTATGATCGCTACTGAGAGATTAGTGAGCAGTCCCTCCAAGTGTTAAGCACAGAATATTCTTCACACTACTCTTCTCTGTCCTTATCATCTTTGTTTCTTAATGGTCACTTTTGCACCCATAACGCACATTTTTGTGAGTGATCCGGCCAACCTCAATGAAAAGCAAGTGTAGACCAGAGTTGGTGGACATGTGAGTGACAGTCCCATGTGTAGATGCCCCACCCACCGTTCCAGAGAGCCACACCTTCTCCACCCCCGTGCCCTGATCCTGCCCTCCCTGAACTTGCCCCGCAGGTAACAACCCTTAACCCTGTACTCACCCCTGATTGGTCAGATAAACATCACCATGTCCAATAGGGGTAAAACTAAAATGTAATCACTTTAAGTGTATTTTTAGATTTAAAAAAAATGTAATACAATATAATGGCAGAAATCAAACCCTCTGTAAATAAACTTATGAATAACACGAATAAAGACATTGTCAGTTAAACAGTGATTACTCTGCATGGTTTGGTCTATGCTTTTAATACTCCACAAAGCTGCCAGAATGACGTGGCGTATTCTCTTTAAGATTCAAACTCACCCACAGGGGGAGCTCTTTGTCTCCTGAAAAAAAAACAGTCTTAAAGATGTCACTTCACCCATTTAAGATTGTGCTGCTTCACTCCTGCTCAATGCATGGCTGTGCAGAGCCAGGCTTCTTCGAGTCAGGTTCGAGAACCTACGGACCTCAGGCACTTAACTCTCTTTCGCCCGCATCGCCCTGGGATCATAATCTGCTCACAGATTGATGCCCTTCACCACAGTCAAACACAGCAGGAAGATACCACACAGCATCTTGGGAGGTCAAACAACAAGGTTGTGTACACTCTGGAGGATGCTACACTTTTGAGCATGGGCCGCAGGGTAGGGGCACACTGCTGGATTACTACACGGATGTGTTCTTCAGGTCGTGGATCAAGAGGACAGGGCAGTACCAGGGCACAAAGGAGAGGGGCACGGTATAGGGTTAGGGTTATATGGGGACAGAGCAGTACCAGGGCCCGAGACGCGGTCAAACAAGGACGCTCTGCTTATAGCAAAGAAGGAACAAGGCCCTCAGGTGCGTTGTAAATTATTTCGGGGGGGGTGGGGGGAGAATTCCCTTTTTTTAACGACAAGGAGGGGGGGTGATCTGCTGGAACAGGTCTGGAATCCCGCACATGTGGTTTGTGTAAGAGAGCCGGGCGGCGGCTTTATACCGGGAAGCCCAGCTTGAGAAAGCGGCTTGACCTCTGACCCCATGTGCGAACAGGACTCTCCTCTCTAAAAACCCGACAGGCCTTTTCTGTTCAAAAGGACTTAGTGAAGGGAAAAAAACAGGAGGTTATCTCAGCCAGCGACTATCCCAAGGCCACACATCCTATAAGTCATGGCCCCCATGCGTAGACTGATTACAAGGAGAAGAGAGCAGTGCTACGACTGCTTCTCTCCTGTTTCCCATGAGTCGGATTTGACCCAATATCCAAACTTTCCATCTGGGAATGTCACACAGCACTTCGCAAAACAGAACATGGAGACTGTTACAGATGTGAAGCAATTGTAATTGTAATTAAAAAAAGGTGGCGGTTGCTAATAGACAAATGATAGCTAGCCCACTGTCAGAGCAGCTATAGTTAACCCAGTCAGAGCAGCTAGGGAGAGGTAAAACCAAATGACAAAATGACAGAGTGAGAAAGACATTAAACAATGGCAGAAAATGAAATGGGTTTCTATGGACAGCAGGGCCCTGGGTTTGCGCCTGCAAAGGTTTGTCTGAGCAATAGTCTTATGGCTGATGTCATTGGCATGTGGTAATATCCTACAGCTGCCCTGTGAGTGGCAGCAGGCATATCAATACTGATTCTGATTGGGGACCTCCTACCAAGATTTGCTCTTACCTTATTGTAACTGTGACATCATAAAGCCTTCACAAAGCATACAGAGGGCAGGGCCCTATTTATTTATAGGGTAATTTATTTAAAAATTGAACATAACATATTATATGACTTGCCATGTCACATGGAAGCGCTTATTACCGTTTTTTAAAGACTTACGATGTGGGAAAGCTCTGTCTTGCACTGGGTTCCCTGGGCTTCCTGCACCTGTGGGTAAAAAGGTTTTCAACACACTGGTCCGCTCACCTCTCACCGCTGTCAAGCAACGCCACTACTTATGAAACATTTTGCGTGACCAAAAATTTCATCCCTTTAAAGACAAACCATAGTCATTTCTATATTTTCATACTTCAGCATATTAGGTTTGTTACCTAAAAGTAAAGTGTAATATTTGTGCAGTCACACCGGTCTACAGGCATGGACATCATTGTAAACAGTAATACAGTATAGAAAATACAATGCAAAATAACCAATGGCTTTTCTAAATTGGGGTGAACTTCTGAATCTGGCCATAAAATTGTTTATTAATCAAATCTATTTCTGTCACTCAAAGGTACGACAGCCATACTCCCGGTGGGACTTGAACCTACAATAATCTGGAGATCGTTGAACCGCTAGACCAAGCAATCCTGGAAAACAAACAACTCTGTCAGTAATTGCCTTGTTTTGCCCGTCCATGAACCGCAATCCTGTATTTCCTTCCGTTACTTGCACAAGGTTTTCCATTAATTCCAGTGACTGCAGAACTCATGAAGTTTTATGAGCCAGCAAAAATATAACAATTGGTAAATTTTTTCCCCTTGTATATAAGAGCAGCCCTCAGGACGCTTAAATCAGGGACTGTCTCTGTCCCCTTTCACAACCACCCTATTTTCTTCTGCCTTACCAGAGCACAGAAGCGAATCTCCAAGGAAAAGTCTGAACGTCACCTGACAAGCGTTTCACCGCCCTGCTGCTGACTTCACAGCACAGTTTTACAGTAAAGCCTTGGAACTCACCTTGTGGTTTACCTCGGCTTTGACGCGTCATCGGTTTAGAGCGCGGGCAGCCGCAGACAACGGGTTACCTAGATGAAAAGGTAGACTTCGACCACGTTTAGTGTGCATTTGGCGCATCCAGAACTTTGATAAGCCCAATCGGTCAGGAAAGACTTCTAACTCGCCATCTGGAAAACAAACAAGCAAATAAACGGCAGGCAGTCGGATTCCTCACAGGCTGGCCCGCCATTAGCTCTCCAGGAATGCAAAAACATTTACTTAACAAATCCGAAACCATCCAAACTATTTTTTATAGTGAGAGATTACCCAAGGAACACACATATTTTGTTGCATACATCTATGCTTGTTGTAAAAACACTTGGGCGAGGTTCACATAAAACGGGCAAAAAACGTATACCAGAGTTTGGTGTAAATGTCACATAAGAGGTTCTCCGCTAGGTTTTGGATAACATTTCTTATTATACATTTTACTCAAAGGATATTCTGTATTAAAAATGTAAACTTTACGTATCAGTAGGTTTTTTTGTGTGTAAACTTATACATTTCTCCAAAGTCCAGGTCACAATTGGCGGGAATAACAACCACACCAGCTGTCCGAGTTGCTAGAGCCTAGCTTTACACTAACCACGTTTCTCTTATTTCGATGAACACGATGAAGAATGTTTAGTGAAATTAGATTTTTTTTAATTAAAGAAAAAATATCCAGATTGTAGAATTTACGTATATAAAATATTATTTATTTTATTATTAATAGAATACAAGAGAGGTAAAAAAGAGAAAAAAACAACTGCATTACCATCACAAAATCGTGTTGTTTATTGGTCACCTCATGGTTCACTCATACTGGTGAGTGGGTTTCACATTTAAAAAAAATACCTAAAACGGAATCTCTGAATCTAGTCGTCACATGTTATTGGTAATTCATGTAACCAGTGTCGGGCCATTTGATTCCCCGTACGTCTTAAAATGTATCATTGTAATAAGGAAAAGCCCAGCCATTTGTCTTGGAGGTGGATTCCTTTGACGGGTACCGTGAATTCCCATTAGGGGAAGATTTCAGATAAATCGCACCTGTGACAAGTCGCTGGTCGGTAATTCTCTAAGCCTCGTGATTTAAATGACATTTTGGTTCTCTTTCCCCGGGAAACCCAATGCGAATACGGCCCTAAATCTTTTAGTTTCTCTTAAATGCTTGTAGTATTACGTAATTTGGTACATGGTTGTTTAAAAGTGTAGCAAATGTCCACTTTAATAATGGCCATGAACTGCGGCTTCAATCTTATCAGAGTTGGATAAATACCACCTACGCATGGCCATTATGCAAGGGTTTCGTCGACCTGACACATTTTTTTAGGAAAAAAATCCGAGGCTTGGTGAGGTTCTAAGTACAACAAACAAGTAACATAAACAAAGGACGTGTATAATGCGTGTGGAAAAGACACAAACAACACGTGTTTTTAATTATATAATCGTTATGACTAGGAAAACCTAAGCGATTCTCTATTGCAACTTTTGACACTGCCGAGCAATTTATGAGTCTTCAAAACGGTAAGAAGAATTTGTACGTCCTCGGTAAACTTTCCCAGTCATTGATCTACATCTCGGACAACATACTCGGTGTTATACGGTAAAAAAAAGAAAAGAGTGGGCGGGTCCTTGCTCACATGTGCGTTGAGACGTAATTGACATGGCGGAATCTCCCACAGAACAGTCTGGCAGTGCGCAGTCAAGCTGGGAATTGCCAAAATCAAAAGTGGGGGGAAAGTGGAGGTCTGTCGTTCTTTAAAGATCATTTTATTGCAGCAAGGTAAGAGAACTTCCGTTTTCCCTTTTGTATGTGTGAAAGAGAGAGATTGCGGAGTTGAACGTACTTTTAAAAACAGACATAAAATACATATTTTGAAGTTCAGAAGTTTTAATATTTACTGTCTGTGGCAAAATGACGCCGGAGGTCTAAGAGGAAAAGAGAGAACTTCGATGCAGTAGGAAACGAAAATTCATTTTATATATATCCTCATGTAATCGAATGTGCAATTGATTTAAAGTATGCTTGTTTCTGCTTTATTTACAAGTTGATCTGAAAATGCGCTTTGTCCTGTGTAAAAATCTGTGCAAAGATTTGATGTCGTATTTTGATTAGACCGCCTTTAACCGAATGCACAATATGAAAAAAGTGTTTCAGTTTTGTTCTCATTATGAAAAAGTTAAAGACTGAAATTATTGCAACTTAAAACGTCTACAGGGGTTACTCAGTGTTAACTTTTATTTTGGCACTTCAGTGGTGGCGTAATGGAGTTTTTTTGGGGGATAAAATTCGGGAATGGAAAATTCTGCGATTGTGCGTTTAATAACATTTATGAAATAGTATCGTTGTACTTCATTCGGTGTTTATTTGGATTGCATCAGATATTGGCATAGGCCTATATTTACTTATTTTTACTGGAACCAAATGCTGTACTTAAAATAAGTACCGTAACCGTTTCAACTTGGTTTAATTTAAAGAGGTTCGAATTGTTTTTATTTATTTATGTATATGTGTGTGTGTATATATATACATATATTTTTTTATATGTGTGTGTGTGTTTGTAACAGTGAAATATATTGAAATGAAGGTGGTAACTCCATCTTACCCTAGTATTCCAGACAGCCTGCGTCGAATTCCAGCAGAAATGAACGACGTGTCTGTAGTCTGAATTTTTTTTTTTTTTTTACCGCCGTTGCGAAGGATGATAATGTTATGTGTAGTAAATTGATTTTATTAGTAGGCTAAGTCTGTACCCAGGTATTATTCCAACTACTTTTCAAACTTTTCTGTTCGTTAAATCATCAACGAAATTTAAGTGACCGACAAGTAGGCATGGTGTTAAGAAGTGAGAGGAGGATACGATGAAAATTAGTGTAAAGCTTAAGTTTTCTTTTGTGGGTGATCGTTTTTCGTTCAGGTAAAGCTGTTATTAGGAGACATTTATTGAGGAATGCGTAGCCTCGGGGTTCTTTTGAAGATTCAGTCTGGATCCAGGGGCCACATTGGAGAAGAAACAACGCATCATCACAGGCTCAAGAAATCCGATCCCAAATACATGACGTCAGACGAAATTCCACAGCGGAAAGGCGAAGTAGCCTAACTTTTCCGAATAATTTTGACTTTCAGTCTTCTTGGGTGACTTGGAACAACTGTTACCTACAGGATCTCTGATTGTATTTACTAACTGCTGAGGCTTGCCTTGATATCTCTCTTTGTAAAACCACGACAATGACGCAACTTTCTATTATTTGAGTGGATTCTTGTTTACATCGCTATCGAACGTATTAAAATGAATAATGGCATTTAGAAACTCGGTGTGCAAAGGCTTGTGTTTATTATAAACACAAAAACGTTAATATTCGTACTCACCATTTAAATACAGTATTACTCTATCTTTATCTGGAACATCCGTTTTATTTCTGCTAAAGATATGACCTCACAGTTTTTAGCTTATTCCAGCATAGTTAGTTTATGTGCACGAGTCAGCCAAATTGTGGCTTCTACAGTGCTTCTAATGATAAATCTAACTCATTAGTGTGTTGCTTTTGTTTTCCTGATTGTTGCCGTAGCGTTAATACTCAACCAGGTGTTATCGTTGTGTTGTAAACCTGCATAGGTGTGTGCACTTCATCCCTGTGCTCGCTGCTCCTGTCGACGCTCCCTGTCATGCGCACTTCTTGACCCAGTGCGTTTGACGCTGAAGGAGCTGCTTCCCTCCTCGGTGCTGGAGAGAGCGCTGTGTTCGGGGTGGGAGGCGGACACTGCTGCTCAAAGCAGGGTTGGTCGTATTCTGGTTTTTACACAAAGCTATCATCAGGCTGAGGAAGAGCGGGCTCCTGACAGATGACAGAGTTATTTATGTGGAGGTAATTACAGCATTGGAAATCGGCAGTTAAAAAAAAATCCAGTGATAGTGCCTGGTTCTTTAGCACGTACAGACACACAGAAGCCTTGGTAGCTATGCGACCCTTTTCATTGGAACACATGCCCTGAACCCCCCCAGGGTGCTTTTAAAAAGTGAGTGGGCCTGTAAAGAAATTCGGGGGAAGCGAAAGCTGAACGTTTAATTTGCTGTACCTTGCTGCAGGAACGTGTCTCCGGGGGCTGTTTGCTGAGGAGGATTAGCTGAGAAACGCCCCTTTTTATTTTTCTTTGTGTATTGTTTCCAAAACATTAACTTGGTTACAGTCCTCTGGTTGTGCTCAGGAAAAAAAACAACATTAACTTGGTTACAGTCCTCTGGTTGTGCTGTAGCATGGCAAAGGATGCAGAGGTACGGTTGGTAGTTAATTTTACCGGGGTAGAGATTGCAGCCCTCCCCTGTGTTGCTTGGCTACGCTGCATCGCCGAGTGCACCGTCACAGGGATCACTTTTCACACTGTTCAGTTCACACAACAAAGGACCCAATGTTAAGTAATCTGATGGATTATGGAAGCAAATGTGTGCACTAAAGTGAGATTAGCGACTGTCTTTCAAATCTGAGGAGCACTTTTCCACATGGCAGTGTACTATCCTCTAATGATACTGTCAAGTTAATTTTATGTATAACTAAATGGACCAATAGTTTTACCACAAAAGACCACAAACTGGTGCAGCAAACTGTATCAGGTCCAGTCGGGATTGAGTAATTTTTACTTGATTGTCCGTGTCTTGGAGGTGGAGATCACACGATACAAATATGCAGCTTTTATCCATAGCAGTGTTAAGTTGTGGGAAACATGTGGCCTCTTCACACGTGACGACTAATTTGAGCCAGGGATCCTTTTTGGTTTTGTTCATGGGGGCCGAGATGCTCTCTGATTTGGCCCATACCTGGTTCTCCTGTGGGAATGGAGCTTCCTGATTGGTCACGGTATGGCATTCTCTCCTTCTGAGGTCATTGGTTCACACCTGGCTTTCCCAAGACGTTCCCCTGAGAGGGGCAGAGGCTTTGGGCTTCCTTGCTTTGATGTGTGCTGATGCTATCCAGAGCGCAGTGGTGGAATCTCCTGTCATTTCATTAATTATGACAAAGTTTAAATCTTCTTACAGATGTCTGGATGTAAGTTTTAAGTACACTGTGGAATCGACAGATGTTGTCATGTAATGTTTTTTTAAATGTCGGTGACCCTATGCCCAAGTCATTAAGTTGTTTTAGAAAGGTGGCTGAACTAAAATTGTTTTCGTTTTATTTTATAGATTCTGTTGTTCTTGTTTTTTAGAGATTTGTGACACTGTAGATGTGAGGTGTTGGAGTAGATGGGGAAACCGAATTCATTCTTTCCCCTGCCTTTGTCACTGTTACCGCTGGCCTTTATCACTTTTGGCTTGAGTAATGCAGGGTGTTTGGGTAAGAGAGCTTAAGGTGAGCAGAGCCAGCGAGGAGTCCGAACACTGCACCCTCGCCCCTCTGCTTTGCCCCCTCTTCAGATGAGGGAACTCTGGTCACCTCGAAACTCCGCCGCTGTCCTTATAGTTTTGTTGTGCAGTCATTTGCTGACCTTTGACCTTGTAGCTGAACCCGTTGCTAGGTGATGCATTATAGAACCTCAGACGGTGTAAGACGGGCAGTTCGTGGGGATGCTTCTCCTGGAGTCCCGCTGGTGTTTGTTGTTAAGTGAGCGCCCACACTGGTGAGTTGACCGGGCGATAATCGCAGAACGGCTTGCTGTCGCTGCATTTCTGCTCGGCCAGCTGAGTATAAACCCCCCAGTGTCGCCCTTCCATGTAAACTGGTAAACGATGGTTCCTGATAATGCGCTAAAATCAGGCTAATCCAAAGGATCCTGAATCTGATAACCTGTTCTCCAGAATTTGGATTTTTCACTTGAAGAAAGGATGGATGAGTGTCCGGAGGTTCGTCTGGCGTTGATTACATCATCTGACCTTTGACGCCTGACTTATCAGTTGACTTAAGTTCTGTGTGTAGCCCCAACTTTCTGCGGAACATCTGGGAGTGTGTAAGTTCCCTCCCCACGGCCCTTTGATGTCTCCAGCAGTGGGGATGGACCTTGGGAGAGCAGTTCTCTGCGAAGCCGCACATATCGGCAACTGTGAGCCCGCTTTCAGTCATGATTTCATTGCTGATGTCATTTCTGCCACTGAAGGCGAGCCGCCCTTTAAAGTCTGCGCCATGAGGTGGTTCTGTGGGCAAAGTTGAGGGCAGGAAGCGGCTCAAATCAGCTGAACACCATGGTGCGCGCAATTCCCTACACTGATCACATGCCTATGTGTGTGAGACACACCTAACTGGGCGGGAAAACCGTGGCACATCACGGTATGTATCCGCTTAACAGGCCCTGGTATCCGGCGCTTACCGTTTCACCTGTAAACACAGCCAGCCGCCATGGACTGTAACCCAGTTAATTACGGTGACCACGGAAACGCATTATGTAAAACACAGAGAGCGGCGCGATGGAAAGCCCCAGTGGCCGTTAAGGGCCGTTAGTTTCTCCGTGTTGGTACATTTTTAGCTCTGCCTTGAGAGATGTTTGGTTTGTTTTTATGCAAAGCCATGCGTTGTCCTTTGGGTTGCTTTGCCACTTCCCCTAGCTTTTTAACTGCTGCTTTCCTAAAGCCCCTCCTAAAGGCCCAGGATTACCCTCTCATCAGCAGCTTCCGGTTCCTCCACCCCTGCCGATGGTCTCGGGCTGTGGGACCCTCTGAACCCCTCCTCACAACCCAGTGGGTGAGATTTTGAGGCCTGAATGAAGTTGAGGAATTTGACCCCTGTATGCAGACAGGGGTGAGTGGGGTGTCTGCGGGGTGGGGGTGTACCAATTCGTGCCACAGAAGGGTGTTTTACGACTTTGTCACTTTCTGGGTAAACAGTGTTTTAGGGCCCCTGTAGGCATTTGCAGGATTTTGGATGTATGCTGTAAACAGGCCCAGTGCAAGGCTGGTTCCTGGGGGAATTTCTCTCTTTATTGTGGTAGGGGGTCCACAGTCATGTCCTGCTGTTTCTCACAGGGCCACTAATGCACCTTTTTCTCTGTTGTCCCAAAACCTTACCTTCAGAGAACGGAGGGAAGCTGACACAGCCAACTTTCTGGGCTTTCAGAGCGTCGAGGTTTGTTTGCAAAAAAAGAAGATTGTTTGTTTGTTTGAACATTACTTTTTTAGCAGCTCAAGGAGGGAAATTGTGGTGTTTTTGATGTAGATTCTGATGTGTCCTTTGAAGAAGAATTTAGTGAACAAACAAGTGTCAAACAAGCGTGAGGTCAGCACTGGGTTTGCCTTTCTCTGGTTGGTTTGTGTGAGGTAGGGGTGTCTGTGCTGGGGTTTGTGTTTGCCTCCCCCATCCCTTGAATGGTCCCCGGGGCAGGGGCGGACTCTGTTTGTATGCAGCGTGGAGGAAGCTGTTCTGTTTGTTTTAGCTCAGCTGACCGCTTTGAAGGCATTCAGCCACGTGGAACGGTTTCTCAGGAAGAAGCTGAGCCCTCGGTGGGCCTACCATGGCCAACGCTCGCCTCAGTGGCTGTGAGCACCATCGTCTTGGAGGGTGGGAGTCGGGGTTCTCTGTCAATGTTTGGGGATCAGTGAAAGACTTGGCACTTGTTTAGGTGGAATTCTGGGCTGGAGGACATGGCAGGACTGTTAACAACCCATGTCCCCTAGCCAGTAGCCCACAGAAAGGTCAGACAGTTTAAATCCATGATCTGATCCTGTGAACGGGTTTGACAGCGATACCGAGGTACCAGCGGTAACGGAGGGTATTGCAGGCAGTAAGTGTCAACCTAGATGATGAAGTCATGGTTATGATATTATTGCATGAACTAAGTTTCCCTGAAGGAAACACTGGTCTGAGACGAATAAAAGGAGAATGAGGGAGTGAGGCCAGGTCTGTTCTGCAACGTTCAGCTCAACTTTTCCCAGGAAGCTTGTCTCCTCAGCATCTCTGGGGTGGCTGGATGGCTGTTCCAGGATCAGCAGAATGTAGCAGACGTTGGGTGCGAGGATGAAGTATGAGTGGTGTCGTAAATACCTGTGCATGCGACACATTGGTTACCCTGAAGGTTTCTCGCTGCATTAGGAAACTTGTGTGGGAATGTAATGTAGCCTGAGCTCAGGTTGGGTTTTCTCAGAGGTCTCTGCGTCGTCTCTACAGGCCGATCAAGAAACGGAGAAAGAAAGAATTGGAACAAAAGTGTTCTTTAAAAAAACCAATAGAAAAAGAGCGATGAGAAGAACAATATGGAAGCAAAGCCATGGGACTGTGGCCGTTTCTGCTCAGCCAGATTTAAACGCACGTTTTCAGGGCCAAGGAAAAACCTCAAAAACACAATGGGGAGTGACAACCCGTTATCCTGGAATCGTGTGTGCGTCTGTCTAATCTTTCGGTTTTTATCCTGTTTTTGGATAACAGAACGTGTGGCAGAAATTAGTTTTTACCATGTCTTTTCAAGCTGCGGGAGTCAAATTTACAGCGAGCATTTCCCATTGGGCCTGACAGGAGTTTAAAAGTTGTGCTGGTTTATGGGAAATGGAGTCTGTTGAGTGGATGTCGCACACCCGTCCGTCAGCTGGCTGGGAGCCCCTCTCCACCCCACTCTGCTTCCTTGCTTG
>JAOVYW010043870.1:7054-19713 GCA_025775045.1 Hiodon tergisus
ATAAAAAACACACACACCCTGCATGTCTCATATCAAAACACACACATTCCCCGCATGTCTCATATCAAAACACACACGATCCACGCATGTCTCATATCAAAACACACATGTTCCAGCGTTTCCCTTCTATAAGATTGATGACATTTCATTATAGGGGGAAAACTGACTATTTGGTGTATACCTGGGAATCTAATCTCAGCACATCAGCAGCGACTTACTGAGGACAAAGGGGGTAGGGCAGCTAAACCGCTCCAGCTGGTGATAGAATTTACTGGAAGTTAATAACTGGAAAAAATCTGACATTTCACATCACAGAGTGTTGAAAATGGAGATAACAGGCAGAAAGACGGGTCTTCTTTAGTTACGTTCCAGAGCGACTTTGAGTTTCCAAAAGGGAATTCGAAGGGGTTTTCATTTAACAGCTCGCTGAAAGGATCCAACCACTGTCAGTTTCATGCCCTTTGGCCCAACATTTCTGGATTCACTTGAGCTGGTTTGAAGGCAATTGTCTAGACTAGAATACGAGGACCATCGTATTAAGCAGTAGAGTAGAGCAGCTCTGCAGCACACCGATCATTCGTGTAAAATGTTTCACAGCTAGACGGATCCACTGTGTGTGCCCTCCAGGAATACATACGAGAAAGGTGGAACATAAAACCACTCGACACTAGTTGCTTTCCCATCAATTCAGTGTTCCCAGTCAGGTGGGGTGTCACATGGCAATCTGACATAGGCAGGTTATATGTCATTTTGAAAATCAGCGGGACACTGTGCCATACAATTCCAGTGACAATTAGTTTCGGCTGAAAGCTTAATGAACGACTTTGTTCCGATAACCTGTCATTTACAAAACACATGGCCGACCGGTCATCACACTCTATCCAGCATGGGAGGCCCCTATAGCAGTAATGCAACACTGAGACAGTAGATGTAAAGATAATTCTGAGAAGGATTCCCCCCCCCCCCCCCTACACCAAGGAATAGACTACTGCCTGGCAACTAGAATAGCCAAGAATCATAGCCCACTTGAAACAGGATTGAGCCCAACTCTTTGCGGATCATTCCAAACAGTACAACAAAAAACTAATTGTCACAGCCTGGGAGAGAGTACACTGCTCCGTCACAGGGTAGTGTGTGTGCGGGTCTCTCTGTGTGTGTGTCTCCATGTGCTCGAGGGGCTCAATGACATCCAAGAACAGACCCATAGGAAGCCCCGGGACTTTCCAAACTGCAATACCATAGGCAGCACTCCTTTCACCTTTGGATGGATAACACAAGTGGACAGCAGGAGCATTCTTGGTGAACAATTAACATTTGCTTGAAAAGGGTTTTTGAGAAACTGGTTTGGAATCCCAGGAACAAGGCACAGGGAAAAAACTGTGAAAACATGCCTTGTGGTTTATATGTCGGGAAAATGCAATTTTTACACTGAACATTTTCCCACTGTTCCAGGGAAAATAACTTTCAAATGATTTTAGCAATTAAGATGTTAAAGGGCAGATCAGGTGAAAATTATATGAGTAATACTATGTAATTCACTTGCTCAATCAACCCGGCGTCTTGTTTAGAGTGAAAAAATGTACACGAAAATTAATCATTCTCTCACTAGTTTTACACGCATCTGAACACGAACACAGAAAGGCTTTATTTTATATCCATAATTCCTCACTCTGGCATCACAGAACGGGAGAGAAAAACGGCTGAGGGATGATTTAGGAGCGGGGGAATGAGTAGCTATTTATTCACAACAACAATAACAAGAGGAAAAGCCGTAACAGTGCGGAGACATTTCTACTAACCA
The DNA here is from genome assembly GCA_025775045.1 of Hiodon tergisus. Lineage (NCBI taxonomy): Eukaryota > Metazoa > Chordata > Actinopteri > Hiodontiformes > Hiodontidae > Hiodon > Hiodon tergisus. The sequence continues at coordinate 8,856 of JAOVYW010043870.1, forward strand.
CTCCCTCACGGCACAAAAACAATCGGAGACATACAAGGGAGCCTGCCAGGGCAGGGCTTAGACAGGTTAAACAGGTATATTTATACAAGATCGTGCCAATACTGGAGTCGTTTTGATTTCTTATGTGTACAATTCATGTTTGGCCCATAGAGGTTTAAATAAAATAAATAATCCCAAGGATTATAATATTATTTATAATATGAATTATTATTAATTATTGATAATATTAACCTAATATTTCTGGTTTGTATTCCCTATACACAGAGTGTGAGTGTGGTGCCAAACACGAAACTGACATTTTTGTAAAAAATTTAATTGAAACATCCTCGCATGTTGTCTGCTGGCCTGATGAAATTGCTATCAATACATAGAACTACTGTTTTGACTTTGTTTTAAATACCAACTTAAGATATCAGCTCAAGCTATAATGAAAGAAAAAAATAGGATTCCCTGTGGATGTCTGGGTGTACAGTATGGCTTTGGAACATGCACCAGGCCAGGCCAGATCACACGAAGACCAGACCTCAGGCAAAATACCAATTTGAACCAAGTTTATAAATGCATTTAAAATGTACTTGTCAAATAAACATTGACTAAATATTCTAGAAGTATTTGATGGACATATCCGTGATGTGCTTTAGGGTTTTTTCCAAAGTATATGAAATAATTCTCAAAATGCATTTTGTTTTTGAGGAAGTATTTGAAAAAAATTTTTATTTCTAAATACAGCAGTTGCTGCTGATTAGCAATCCTGATAATAACAATTGCCAGTTATTATCAATACTTCAGTGGGAACTAATTCCGCCATATAGACTTCAGTGTTACCCTTCTATTATGGGACTCAGTTATTGTGTTGATGTGTTGATTATAAAATGGCATCTACGGTGCAATTATTTATTTTCAACGTGGTAATTAAAATGCTTCAAATACACCCATAAACGCATTTACAAACACATATGCGTAAATCCCAGAAGTTGTACCTAACTACGGCAGACAGACCGACGGTTGAAAGAAGACACGAGATGTGTGCAGAACTTACTTCAGCTCTACCCCCAGGATCATTGGCACCTTGTCTTTGGAGTGGTTACTGCGGAACTTGAGCCGGAACAGGTGGCACTGTCGGGATGACAACATGCCCGCTGTGGCCCGGACCGGAGAGAGCTCTGCCGCTGGGCACATGCCAACCCAGATTTGGTCCCGCAGGGCATAGTCGATCACGGTGTAGTTGTCCTCGCTGGGTCCGGCCGAGAGAGGCAATAGGTGGAAGAGAGTAACGACCGTGGTTAGTGCTGACTATGTTAAGAAGTGGACATTTCTGACCCGCTGGGTCTCTATAGGTGCAGTGGTGACGAAAGAGTATCTGTGCGTTCTGTTATCTGTTCATTCATTATTTTACTTGGCTTACAGATGCCCATCTCCTGTGACATCTGTAATTAATTTCCATAGAAAGAAATACTGAGTCAGGAGACTCAGAGGTCAATACTCAGAGGGCAATACCGGTCAGGAGACTCAGAGGGCAGAGCAGAAGCATGCCCACTGAAGCGTCAATTAAGCTCAGAGCCACCAAACCCAGCTCTGATGACCACAACCCTCTCACCACAAGCCCTACAACACTACGTGGTATGAGGTCTGTGCAGCAGTGGACTGACCACGGTTTAAACTGTCAGTCGCTCAGTGCCTCTCAGTTGCTGACTCACCCGTCCGTCACAACCACCGGTAACCTCGCCTTCCGCACGTTCCCCGTGGAGTTCTCTGGAAGTAATGTGGGGGATGTGCTCCTAATGACCTGCCAGATTCCACTGAGCTCTGCTGGCACAAGTGGAGCCAAACAAGAGCCTATTCAACCTGACTAATCAACCCCCGCCTTAAATCTGAGGCTCTGAAGCCTCTCTGCTGCAGCCAAACTACTGTAAAACTATCACTTAGAATTGCTGGTTGATCTAATCAATGAATGCTGTAGAATACTGACAAACAAAATTTTATTGGCGATTCTGAATGCCTTTTTTTAAATGACAAGTGTGCATACATTTTATTACTTGATTTAAAAGCTAGAATCTGTTCAACCAGAGGCAGCTTGATTAAGATTCAAAGGCTGATCACTCACCTACTAAATAGTGCTGTTCCACAGCTGAATATGTAATGGGCCGAGATCATTGTCCGGCTCATCACCTACACACAGCTAAATATTCTCCAAATGCAACACAGTCATAACTGGCATCCATCACAAGGATTTTCACCAAGGATAGCACACTAATGGAATATAAATTCAGTATTTTCCGTAGAGCTGTTCCAGACCTCCACATTGACAGAACCACCCTGCCCCTTCACAGGCCCAGGTCTACATTCTGAGACACACCTTCCTGTTAGACTGACAGACAGGCCGCCACTGCCAGCAGCAGCTCCTGGGTGATAACAGGAGAGAAAACACTGAGCAGATGTAATCAGAACTTCTTCACTCCCCTATCGCCACGCCATAACCCACAGCCGGCCTGAGCCAGTGCAGGGAGGACAGCGGACGGCCTGCTGCCCACAGGAAGCATGCCGGCTACAGCCATCCAGAACCTCCGGGTCGCAGGCACACATCTGTCAAACCGTGCGCAAAGCAAGAACTTCACAACACACAAACGCCTCCTCCTCACATACACACATGAACAAACACACACTTCTTACAAGGTCCTCACAAGCAGCTATATGACCATTCTGCTGGGAGTGACTACTTCCTCGGAGCTCCGTTTAAGGAGCAGAACTTAGAAGAGTTTAGAAAGCCTCTACACGGAGCTCTGCGTTATATTTTAACTGAGACACATTTTTTAAAAGAGGGACAGGGAGTTCAGTACATATGAGCAGGGGCATCCTTTGGGATCTGCGCTTGGCTCCAAAGCGAGGTTTCTTTAGAAAAATAAAATACAGAACTAAATTCTGAGGACAACATTTGGGAAACAGCCAGCCAGTCAGTACCAGGAGTTACATAACATCCAATCTAGGCAGAGCCGGAGGAAATGGATCGATACAATAACTTTATCTCAAGTTTCAAACCTAGAGCTGGTGGACCTTCTAGTGGAGTTCATGTTCTGGAAAAAAGTATATTTTCCAGTAAATAAGTCGGGAACAGTGGCAGTGCAATCTGTCTCAGAATAGTGCAGACGAAAAATTCCCTGAAAAACATTCAACAAATTAAAAACATACCGATTCCAGAAGTCATCCGATTCCAAGGCCCGTAGATGTTTTCCCAGAAATAAAGACGGCCTCCGAGAATCTCATACCCAACCTTTAGTCTGACAACTAAATCTTGATTTCCATTGATTTCTGTCGCTTTCAGTTTTGCTTGACAATAAACCTATGGCGTGTCTTTTAGGGAAACCAAACTGTGGGTGTCACACCTTACAATAGTGATGCTATCTTAGAAATGTGGCAACACCTCAGAGCACAAAGCAAAGGCGACGGATATGCCAACAACAGCAGATCTAAGGCTGGAAGTCATCCCTGATCAAGGAGCAGCCATATTTCATGTGTACAAACCATGAAATGGTTCCAAAACTGCATGACTTCTCATCAGCTTTAAAAGAAAACGTGGGATCTCATCAGCTTCTCCCAATCTATCGATCCATGGTCTGCTACAAGTAGGCATGTTTACTGAATGCATTTAGGAAAGTGCGGCAGATCGATGTAAATACAATATGACACAATGCAACCGTCTGCTAACGAGTCCGGAACTGTTAGCGCGATATTCCACTGTAGCGGTCCCAGTGTATGAAACTCAAACAGTTTGGCGTGACTGACCCACCTCTTTTTCTTGGTGACGATGAGGACATCGTTGAACAGGAAGAAGTAGACCTGGTGTCGTGAGGTGCGCTTCAGGAAGATCCCGTTCTCCTCCACGAATGCCGTCAGCTCACCTCGCTTCACCATCCAGCGAGAGGAAGAGACCAGTGGGAAGGGCTGGAGAGAGAGCCCCTTACACAGTCATGACTAGCATCCATCACTATGGGGAGAGAGTCATCAATCCCAATACTAAGATAATCCAATACTGCTTCTTCTGAAGCAAGATGAGGAGAAGCCGGGATGGACAAAAAAATGCTAAAATCAGGGTTTTAAAGGTGAAACAACCATGATCATATTCAAAATAAACTACAGTCTACAGCAAAGTATGACAATCAGAGGCCTTCCATTCCAAGAATTTGTCTGTGGAGCTATGACCCACATGTTAGAGACACTATAAATCAAATCGCAGATGAAACATGCACCGTCTCATATAACTAAGATTAGCTGTAAAGAGAACCATAGGCAAAAAATACTACACACACAGAACTGGGAACTTGGAACATAAGACATTACATAAAAAAACTGGACGAGAGGGGAATCTTATTTCATAATAAGCTTAGCAAGTGATAACACCAGAAAACAAGATGTCTAGAAGCAGTAATGCTCATTCTGGTCATGCCGTTTGTCTTGTGTAGTCACTGTTGTGGAAGTCAGGATGGACTGGGCCTTTGCCTGAGGGGCGTCCAGCCCCTTAAAGAGCCCGGGAAAGGGGGGAACAGCGGGGGAACATTAAATGCCTTCTTTGACTGTGCACAGAGCGCTCCACCGCTCTGCCAGCTGATCATGCTCACAGCCGTCTGAACATCTGTCAACTCCGGCAACATGTTCCCACAGTGCTCTCACACATTTTTTCCAGCTAAGGGATAGGACTGTGTGTGTGTGCGCGTTTGTGAGTACAAATAAGTAAACCAGACAAAGAGCTTGAGCATGGATGTCTATGTGCGACGTCTAGGTGCATGTCTGTGTGTGACTTTGTGTACGCAGGAGTGCGAGATGGAGAATTTGAGGTGCATGTCTGTGTGTGACTTTGTGTACGCAGGAGTGCGAGATGGAGAGCTTAAACCAGACTGAGTGCTAGATTGTGCATGCGTGGGAAAGGGTGGTGCTAAATGAAAAGGCTTGTCCATGTAAACAATGTGCCTACGCCAAGAGAATGCGAGTGTGTTAGAGGAAGAGAGACAAACATGCACTGAAGTCCAGAGAATATTATCTAAGCGTCATGGATGGCAATCAATCGGTAGGGAATAACAGAGCCGGACATGGACACGCAGATTTAAGTGCTACCAGCTATCAGGTCCTCCCTTTATGCGATTACACAATAAAACTTTCATCTGACTCACCAGGCTGCAGGGACAAAGTCTGAGTGGGGGAGGTTCCTAAACCATTATCGCTCTCGCTCGAAACATTGCTGGTTGACATTATGCAATCTCAGGCAGGGGGAATTCACACAAAACTGGCCTTTCGGACTCTTATCGATTCACCTTGCTCAACGCAATGATGCCATCCTAAAGTTCCCAGCCTCACTTAAAGATATGATTCCCAGGGCACTTGACACAGTAAAACTGGAAGAAATATCGCACACAGAATCATAACATTCAAAATTTTACAGCTCAACCCTGGGGGGGGAAAAAGAAAAAGGCCCCAGAGAGACAAAGACCATATTAACACTGACAAGCACACATACACTATGTGGAATGTGTGTGCATGTCTGTCAGACAGACTCCCGCCAACCCCCAACCAACCAACCAACAAACACGAATACACTCCTCTGCAAAGCCTGAAAAATCACACATAGGATTATGGTCAAGCAGGGGAGGCGCCTAACAAGGAGGACTTTATCCAGATTAGCCTCCACTCAGGACGAGGTTTGCGGCAATGAGTACGGATGACCCATGGTTCACAAACACTCGCTCGAATGATTACAAAACTTACCTCTACAGAATTTACATAAATCAATCAAGCACAAGATGTCACTGCAAAAAACAGGAACAATGCTTATGCGACAAACGCACAGGGGATTCAGACATACAGCCTAATGCGGTCCCCTGAAAGAATCACAGTCCCAGGGGTCAGCTCTAAGACTCTGTAATGAGGGGGGGGAGGGACACAAATCACTTGACCATTTCCCATGTGGGCTGCCGTGAGATGCCGTGAAGCAGCTGAAATTCCAGTAATAATGGAGTAACATAAAAGCTTTCCATTCTCTGCAGTCCACTGAAGTTCACTTGGAGGCTGCAGAAGGCGGTACTTGTCTCATTGGCCCACATGGGAGGGGGGGGGGGTCAAAGCTTGTTTCAGAACACTTCTGTGGATTGCAAAAGCAATGCCAATACCTTTCTCGGGTCCGTGGTGGGGAGTCCAACTGAAGCTAGCCAGCTGAAGGTAACACACCAGTCCCGGGCTACAATAAAAATATCGCCCTAATCTGACCTGAAAGGAGGGGCTCCACTATGAAAAAGTTAGTGAGGTCAGGTAAGCGCCTACCTTGATCTTGAACTCGAGCTGGGAGTTGATGGTGTACATCATCTCTGTCCTCTCCATCCGACGGGCTCCTTCGTTACACTGTCGTACCAGCTGTACACACACACACACACACACACAGATAGAGTAACACATGCACACAAAAGGAAAACCATTATTACACTAATTATCAAACAGAAGTAGGCATATGATGATCAGATAGAGGTTCTTTCTCACCTTGCTGATGGACTGGAGGGCTATCTTGCAGTCCTTGTACTGGGTAGAATCTTTTGGTGTCTTCTGACAGATAGTCTATAATAGAAAGGGGAAAATTAGTATGTTGAGGAACGTCTGAGGAAGTTTTAGATTAGCACACTCACACTCACTGTGACATACCATGCAACTAGAGTTAATGGGAGTTAAATTAATGGTCACCAACCTATGTCACACAAATAAAAAGAGGTTAAAGTATATGTACACATAAATATTAAAAAAGTTAAATATCTCCCTGTCGTACAGGCAGGCATACAGTTTGTTTTCTCTCTCATCCATTTCATGTTTGTTTGATTTTCAAGAAAAAGAGAAAGAGAGTGGCGTTATGGGAAAAGGACACTTTCTCAGGGATCTCTGAGACTGATGCACCACACATGTTTGTGTGTGGGTGATAGAGAAGAGGAGGAAAGTGGAAGACTGCGTGTACTTACAGCTGGGACAAATCCCAATTCTATAAAAATAATACAATGCACGAAGAGCTGAATTAGCCAACAGCCATTAGTAAGATCTGAAAAAATTGTTTCCGCACTGATTCTGAATGCACTAAACTAAAGAGGTTCCGAATGCCCGATAAAATTCCCTTCAGCCAGCATGCAATTAACCAGGTAACAATTTACATCAGTTATTAACAAACGGGAGTAAATAAATAAAACACTTTGTTATGCCTTAGGACAAAGAAATAAATTATTACTAATGTCTATTGTACAAAGATTAGAGGACACAAACATTATAGCGATGCAGAGAAACAGACATGTAATACAGAAAAACCTGTAAAAGACAAGCTGAAGACTGCAACTGATACACTGGAGTAAAACGACAGGAGAAGACAGATCAACAGGCCTGAACTAAAGTGAAGGAATGACAGGGTCGGAGTTGATGAAACAGGGCGAAAGCGCATGAGTTCAATCAGGACGGGACTCAGTTAAGTGGAATCCAGCCAGGCCACTGCTGATGAGAGAGAGGAGACAGGCTGATCTGAGATAATGGAATAAAGCCCTCATATATTCGCCCAGGTCTCTGTGGCTACGGGCCACCAAACCAACCAGCACAATCTTCAAAGCGGCGGTAACCCATTTAAAGTCCATCTACCAGGAACTTCTGCCGCATCAACCAAATAATTCCATCCCTCCGCTCACTATGACAGGGGTGTGCTAGATGCCGAGAGGAGTGTGCTGATCAGAGCGAAAGGTGAAAACAAAGCCCTGATTTTTTAGTTCCCACACCTCACATCATTACCGGTCCCCTGTGGTATAAGCGTTTTGTTGTGACTTAGGTCCCCGAGACATGAGTATGTCCTGTTATCAGCAATCCTCTCTGCCGTTATTACACTGTTAGATCATTACTGGTCCCCTGCCACATGAGTGTTGTTTCATTATTGCTCCACTGCGACATCACCGTTTCATTTCATAATGAGTCCCATGTGACATTACTAGGCAATCTAGGTCAGGGCTCCTCGCATTGTCAGGAGTTGGATTCTCTTCTGCCATTCTGCAGCCAGATCAAAAAACTGGTTTTGAGAAAAAAGAGTCACTGTCATTTGGGGCAAACAACATTTGGAAGCCTGGTGTTTGGGAAGAAAAATTAAGATTTGACATGTTAACCAATGACTGAGCAGGTGTATTTGTAACAGTGATGGGTAATGGTGTACCGTGGGGAAAGAGAGAAGGATACTCACATCCATCAGCAGAGGGAGGCGGGTCACCCTCTGCATGGGCAGGATGAGAAAGGAGATCATGGGTAGGTTCCGGCAGTCCAGGTGGCTCTCGATCCGGGTCAGGGCTTCTTTGAAGGAGGGGTTCTTGTTGCTGCAAAGAGGATGATCACAAGTTCTCACACAGAGCTTGCTCTCACAAACCAAAACCAACAAGGGGAGGATTTCAGTTTCGGCCAAAAGCACACCAACAGACCTAGGGTTCACACAGGTCAAAGGTGAATCAAGGGTAGCTTTACTTCATCACTGACTTGGAGATGAAAGGATACGCAGCCTACGGAGTCTATTGACAGTCTATTTTTTGAATGTGTTAGTGTTTGCTCATCCACTAATCTGATATTTCAGATGCATATTATACAAACCACTGCACTGTTCCGTTTGTGTGTGCTGTCAACATAGTCGTAACGTTCATGAAATAACTGAATAGAAAATGTGGAATAACATACGTGATAAAGAATGAACAAACATCGCTTGACACTGTGAACTTGCACTGGAGAGAGTTCTGGAGGCCATTAGTGGCAGAATATGCAAGAGGCTGTACTGTGCTTACAGAAGCTTCTGTAGAGTCCGCTGCTGGTAGACTTCGTTAGAGCAGTACGTCACGTAAGGGTCAAAGTTTGACTGTGAATGCTTCTCGACAATGTCACTGATGTCATCGATGACGATATTCTGTTGGTGCTTGTCCTCGAGTTCCTTAAAGAACCTGTGAAGACACGGGGACCAATAGCAGAGGAGTGGTCAGGAATACCTCACTGATTCAACATATTACATATCTCATGTTTTAGTCACGCCACACAAAAACACAAAGGCAGGAAGGGATAATGATACCCCAGCACCAACACAATGCAAAAAAACTGCTTATGGGGAAGTTGCAATGTCCTATAACAGATGAGATGATCCCAGAGCTTCCTGACAACCAGGTCAGATGCTTTGAAGGTGTTGCAGATGAATAGACACATGACAGGGTTGGCAATGCTCCTCATGTCCATAGAGTCTCATACAGGAAGTTGTCCCATGGTCACGGAGATGTTCTTTCCCCATTACTTCCCATCTGCTGTGTCACTCCTTGACCTCTTGGACAGTCACCAACCGAGAGCACACCCCTGCGCTGAACCATCAAGCAAAGTGTATTTCTAATTCAGGAATCGCCATCACTCATATTTTCCCTCATCCCAAAGGATCTGACACAATAACCTTCCTCAAGGTGTTTACAGCCTTTTTGGTTCCACATTGAGACTCAGTTAGAAATAGCTCTACACATTTTAATGAAGAAGAGGACAATAACAAACTTGGTGTTGACATTCCCATTTTCACACAGCAGAAAAAGTGGGATTGAAAGATAAAATAATGCGATTCGGAACACCTTCATTAAGTGCTAATGAAAATGTGAGACTGAATATGTTCTCAACAATCATTGATAAAGTTTATGAAACAATACATAAGGTCATAAAAAATTCTGCCGGTCCCCAGTTTGGTCCACTGCAAGCTACTGATGGTTAAAAAAAACAATATTTTAAAATAACACTTTTCTACAACTGACATTTTGGCAACAAGAAGCACCAGCCCAGGGCTTCACGCAGAAGATATTCAGGTTATCCCCCTCGTTGTAAAGTGGATATTTTTAGAGGAAAGAGTATATAAAATTGCAGAATCAGATCTCAGAACAGTTTTTAAAGCATGAGCAACCCATGTCATAACAAATATTCAATTTGCCAACGGTCTGCTGCGTCCTTGTTGCCACAGTAAGTACATAAAACAGCCAGGTTAGAGCAAGGGAAAAAGAAAACGGACTTAATGAGACCCATGACAATTCTAATATGAACGTATTATATTAACATGTCATAGATCCAATGAGGGAATTAAACAAACATATGCCTCTTTCATATTTCAGTTAACTTTCAAGCTACTGGTGGAAAGAAGCAGCGCTAAAAGTGAGTAGCATCAGACCTGTCTAAACCACTCACACTAGGCTACAGACCCAGCAAAGCCTAGACTCCAACAAACTGGAGAAATACGACTTCAGAAGTAATCCGTCCGGTGGAACCGGTTTTTATAATTAATTTTTTTTATAAGCACTGCAGACTCCCCATTTCTTTGAAACAAGATGACAAGAGTTTGAGTTCCTCGCAGCCGAATTGAGCTCTTTCCAGGAACGAGTCCAACGCTGAAGCCAATACTATTCCTAACAGGCCTTATAACTGTTATCGGAGGATCCGAAGAAGCTACAAACTTACTGTTTGGGATACAAAACAGAGACAGTTCCTGTCTAAACACTGTGACAATGATTATGAGCTGCCATGGATACAGGGCGAAAGAGAAAAATCTGCTAGCCAGACAATGAAAGAATGATGATTACTGGAAAACTTACTTTCACTATATCAAAAACCATTTGGCCTTAATTTATGTGTTTATTGAAGATTCTGTTTACATCCTTTTGGCTAATGCACACAAAAGCGCTCACAGAGTGTCCTCGGGGGCAGGATGAGGGAGTGAAGTGTGCGGAGGGTGAGAGAACGGAGAGGACCAGAGCTCTCAGTCTCCGGCCAGGAGCTGCAGGTCAGAGAATGGAGAGGACCAGAGCTCTCAGTCTCC
>JAOVYW010043891.1:0-23817 GCA_025775045.1 Hiodon tergisus
GTTTGGGTGGGGGTGGGGGGGGGGGGGGTCATTTGCATTATACATAAATCGCTAACGGGCAGACGGCTGCTGGGGCTCATATGGCTGTCGAGATTCTGTTTACCCAGCAAACACTTGGAGTGGCGTTCCAGGGGCCGGGTTATTTTATCCCGTCGGCTCATTAAGCTTGTGTTTGCCTGTACGTAGGAACGGCACGGGCGCAGGGAGTGGAGGGTCGCACGTGCCGCTAATGCAGCCCATTAATCCACTGCATTTCCAGGGCTGCCCGTGGAGCCGTGCGCCTTGTTGGACCACTTCCGAGTGCGGGGGAGTCTTCAGCAGCCCCCCGATAATGAGGCCTCTTTAATGGACTGCTGAGCTCCACGCACCCCTCCACAGCAACCAGATATGTCAGAAGTGTTGAGATGGAGTACTCAGACATTTCTCTGGGGGAACGGAGTAACGATTCTGCCGCTGCCCCCTGGAGGTAAGGATGGGTGGCTGGATATCATAAAGATCCTTATAGACTGGAGCAATTTTAAGATACAAGATTAGTAATTTTTCAAAGGGCCATTATATATTTGTAAAAACGTGACTTAATTTCCATTGCACCTTAGTAAAAAGAAAAACAATGTAACAAAGTCTAATGAGATCGGGGTGTACCAAGGGGCCGTTAAAAGTGCAGATGAAAGTGTATGGGATGTAACCCCCGCCCCCTCCCTCCACCAGGGAAGGATGCAAAACGTCGGGTTTATGTTAACTCAGTTTCATAGACGTGCTGCTGACTGCTCTGTACAACTTAATCTTTTGTGTGTGTTTTCTCATTCCCTTTCCGTAATCGCTCAACCAAAGCCATGTAACAGTACGCCGAAGCCTGGCGGTGCTGGAGCGCAACCTCGCCCTCACATGGTGTGAGGTAGGGTACAGTTAGGACAGGGAAGAAGACAGAGTCTCAGCCACAGTGGGAGGACACTGGGGCACCCATAGGAAACTCATGCAAACACGGGGATAAGTTGACACGCAGGCAGTGACTAGAGTCAGATACAAACCCATTAATACTACATCAGTTCATCAAAGAAAAAGAAAAAAAACCACATCGTGTTGCGAGTGTCATTCTCTTTGATAACATTTTTTACTTGAATGTCTTTTTTTGTCAGTTCGTGTTAATAAATTATTAACTTAAAAATGGGCTTAAACAGAAACTCTTCTCAGGACAGAGGCCAATTAGACTTTTTTTTTTTTAGAAAGAGTTACTTGAAATATGAAATATGAAAGAAGCCAGGGAGACTGATCCTTTTTACATCCTTTAGACGGGTTTCTGAGGTCTTCTGTATCCATGCTTTCAAATTAGCTGCCTTCCACAGTAGCCAACCGCTAGGCTACAGGCATGAAAAAGGATGCAGGGGTTGAAAAATGTATCTAATATCAACTCAATTTCCAATGCATTAGGAAGTCAGGACTTAAAAATCTGCATTGCCAAGATGTTGCCAGCCCCTCTCTAACGCATTTCCAGGTTATTGTTATTTCCGCTGGCTTCCAATAGACTAAGAATTCGAGTAGCTAGCTTCTAAACTAAAACTGAATTTACCTTTCTAGTCATGTAAGGGGCAGTTTTGGCTGATTGCTATCGTCCACACAATATTAATTTGTTAAGGTCAAAGAGGGTTGTTTAGCCAGCTTGCTAGCTAGTTACTGTTGACTTATTAGTTTAACTTAGCTGTCTAACATTATCTAGCTAGCTAGTTACCATGTTAAAATAGATGCTCTTAATTAAATGTCACCTGCAGGCTGAGTCTTCTCTCCCTGACTCTAGTTGAGGTTCAGCAGTTCAGGAAGCTAGCCAGCTAACAAGATACGTTATCTGACATTAAGTGTTTAATTAAGTGCCGATGCTCGGTTCTACCCTACTTATAAATATTTCAATTTTCACACTTTGGTTCCTCAAGGAAAGCAAGTAATGGATATGGGCCCCTACAAATAAAATCCACCACAGCTAGGTCAGTTGAGAAGTAGTCCTCATCTAACACTTACAATACGGTGACATTCTGTCCAAGTGACCCGAACGCAGCATAACAGTCAATATAAAAACTCATGGCCAACCTCAAATGCTCACATTTGTCACGGTCTACTTGATGTTGTAATCATGATTAGCATAACAGATATTCCACCTTCTTAAATGCCAATTTCCACCTTGAGAATCAATACTTCTACTACTATTACTACTTTCCTGGATTTTGCCAACACCGCTCTAATGCATTGCCAAGGTGTTACCAATATGTTTCTCATGCGTTTACAGGGTGTTCCAAACCTTTCTAAAGTGCCAGGGAATCGCCAAAATCTCTCTAATGTGCTGAATGTTGCAAAAACCTTTTGGATGTCTAGTGAAAGTATTGACGACAGATCTTTAATTTATTGGAAGGATTTTTCACAACATTGACAATGTATTGGAAACATGTTGCTAATGCATCTAAAATTTGTTGGTAATACCTGGGCAATTACAGAGGTGATATCAAATCAATTCCAATGCATTGGCAGAGTGTTGCCTGTTATGATCTAATGCATTTTAAATTGTATTTAATATAATTATTATATTAACTTGTAACTATTATTAACACAGTATTCAATGTTACTTGTAAATAGTGTAATGTCAAAGATGAAATTAGCATTTTGTTATTTGTCTCATTCAAAGGCTGCATGAAAGAGTTTGTTATTTTTTTTATCACAATAGGCTACCTTTATGTTCCTCACTCCCCTTAATGCTGTAGGAACACAGTGGGATTTAAAAAATGTATTATTATTATTAGTGCAAAAAACTATTTGAAACAAGCTTTTACACTATTGACTATATTTCAACATTTTCCCCAATGAGTCATTGCCTGTTCTTCTTCTGAGCAGTTCAACAACACGGTGCTTTTGAACCGGGGTCCTTCACTGTGCCCTCAGAGGGGCCTTGGTCTTGACAGGATTAGTCTTTAGCTTGAGGATACATTTTCACACAGTTGTAATAGCAAAATCTGTGGCCCTTGAGCAATAAAAAATTGTGATTTTTAGTCATATCGGGGGCCCAAGGGGCCAGGTCTGGAAAGACAGTGAGCATTATTCTGCGTCTCATGAGCATAGCAGTAGGAGCAAAATTAGCCAGTGAAGGATTAAGACCCTGTTTTAGATGGGCCTGTATTTTTTTTCTCCATAAAGATGTCAGATCTGTATTGTTCTTCTGACATTCCCAGCATTCATGGGGTGGTTCAGAACCAATTTTTTTTTGCACCACGCGGAAGACAAGCGATATCCGGCCTTGTGTATGTGTCAAACACTGAGCCAGAGATTAAAGATTCAATTATTAGCGGAGAGTACAGTCGACAGTATCGCCTTTCATCAGCCCCCCAGACCCCCTCCTTCCCCCCACACCCTGCAGAGCACCATGAACAGCGGAGAAGACAGCTAAAATCTCATTATTTCAGAGTTATTTCAGCATTAAATTTTCATTTATACTGTCCATCTCAAAAGATGAGGCCCTGAAAGGCTCCCGCCGTGTGACTCAGAACTGACAGGGGGAAAAAAGCTTACATAATCTTCATAATGATTGGGTCTGATGAGGCTTAGAGAGGAAAATGCCATTTTGGTGGGTCGGTGATATGTGCCTTCGTTAGAAGAGTAAAGTAGGCTGATTCTAAATTAATAGATTTTTTTATTTTTTTAAATGTATTTGATATACATTAAGTAGTCTAAAGCTTTCGAATGAGACGTGAAAAGTGCGTTTTTAAAACGCCGATTTTCTCAGGTGGAACCGCGGTGTGTGTCCTCCGAGGCCCAATAACCCTCAGACTACGGTCCCACGTCACGTGCTCTGAGCCTGCTTCAGGAACTGAATGTTCAGGGGGCCAGCGCTTGGCATGCGAAACCACGAAGCCCGAACAGGCGCTTTCCCAAAGACGGCGGCGTTTCCATTCCACCTTTTTTTGACGTCTTGTGTGTCCCGTCAGATGGAAAGCTGTCCAAGACAGGGCCGGCAGTCCCAAGCAAATTTCCTCCTGGGCATCAGAGTGAGCCTAATTAATAATCCAGAGGCCCGACTCTGGCTGCAGGTCGCACCGTCTGAAATTTTGAAGTGTAAATTAAACCGTTGACGGCTTATTATCCACGTCTCATAATGACGCGGGCTCAATAATTCAACGATTCTGCCTGCAATATTCATACATCCTGAGGAGCAGGGATTATAACAGATGAGCCGTCGCCTTTATGTCTCGACCAATTAAGTGTGATTTCAGCACTTAAGAGAACACCTTGGGAGACTCGTTTTTCCTCCAGTGCTGCTTTTCAAACTGATGAACAGGTGCCACTCAAAAACCAGGGGACTCACATGGCCGGCTCATCTGACAGCGTTGCGCATATTATCGCTGCCCATAAATTTAATTGGTCCACATTCTCAAAGAGGTGGGAATAATGCCTGAGGTCTTTACATTGGCAGGGTTTTTATTGTTTTGATATTTTATAAACCTGGAATTTACTACGAGAAGGTTGGAGAAACAGAAAACTGCCATGTTTATTTCTGTAGTTATGTGTGCCGTGAAAACGAACAGCAACGGTCACTACCATTTGAGTTGTATATGTGTAAATATTCAACTCATATGGAATTTCCCCAATACAACTGGTGGAAGGGAGAGATTGCTCAACTTGGAGAAAATGTATGTAATACATTGTGCAGCAGTCAGTTGATAATTCATAATCCTTGTCCTAATTATATGTCTGTTTCCGACGTTAGGGTAAGTGGAAAAACTGGAAAAGTTATGACGCTGCCTAGCATCTGCTGTGTTTGAGGAATCACAAGAAAGCAGTCAGTGTCACTGTATTCGGTTGGGTATTCTACTAAAACAGCTCCACATTAACAGCCAGGCAATAATGCTTTTTACCTCTCCATGATTGTAAATTGCTATTGTAATCTCACCCAGATCTCCCTTCCACACGGTCCCACATGATATGCTTAACAAGAGCGACTAAATACAGCAGTTTGTGAGTGGACGCATTAAAAAATGTCGTTCATAATATATGCTGAAATATTTATGATACTAGGAAGCTTATCCATTATTGCGACTTTTCTAATTGCGTAGAGTTACATGAGTGACAATTAATATTTTTTGTAATATACCCATTTCAACATTTTAAATGCATAAATTATCCCTTATTGTGGATCCAAATCTTTTATTATGATAGCCAAAAGAAATCAAACAATAAATGAACAATTTATGACCATCAAATTTCCTTTCTAATCGTGATTTGTTTTTTAAAACAGGGACTCGGTCTATCACTGACACACAACACTGCGTCAGTAAACGCAAAGCATGCATGCGTCTACAGATAGGGCTGGATTCATCATGTGAGAAGCTGACTGCCGGCCCTTGAACAACCCTTGCACGACAACTTCACGCAGGTTAGGATAAAAAGACATGCCATCTCACACTCCGCTAACCACATCAGTCTTTCTGCATTGTGTCTCCCTTCACAGGGGGACGTCAAAGAGAGATGTCACAGAGATAGACAGCAGATGTTTTTTTGTTCAGGTGAAGTACTTTTTCTGCACATTGGAGAGAGAAAAACAAAAGGTTCCTGGTAGAGAAACAAATCTCTGGGCATCCAGGGTCCAAAGGTTGCGTTCCCCCTCGGCATACGAACAGAAGGATACAAATGCTAATAATTACAAAAGCATTAAATACAGATGAGAAATGTCAATCTTATCCATGAAGCTGTCTTAGCACTGCACAAGAATCTGTTCAGCAGAATGTGTGTGTGCATGTGTGTGTATGTGTTTGTGTGTGTGTGTGTGTTTTTTCCGTTACCATTATCAAGTCTGCACATTTGGGTTGCACTTAAACAGTGAGGCCCAAAAAGGGCAGGAAGATGCAGTGTCTGAACAACCATTTGAATTTGGCCAAAAATCGCATATATCATATTAAGACCTCAGACCTGGCACATGGACTTTGTAAATGTGGCTCATGCCATGACTGTCTGTCATTATTGACCATTTGCCACCCTAGATTTTTTGTTATAAATGTTCTCAGCCATAGCATATTTACAGTAGCAAAGCACGTATGACTGTTTTCAGTGTTTGTGAACTTGCCTCCGTCGCTGAGAAATGGCGCAAGGCCACTCACAGATTATACTTTGTCGGGTTGTAATAGTGATTAATGGCTACAATGTTGCAAAACATTACTGCTTAATTGTTCCTGCTGGCTCAACCTCCACGAATGTTGAAGATGTGGATAACTTGTCACACTGTGTAATTTACCCTGGCCGTTAAATAACTAAGGGGTGTCTGTTTTGATCAATCCATCGCCTCTCCTGTGTCAAGGGCGCAGCAAGGCGGGGGACTCTCGGAAGGCCCAGTTGCTTTTCAGTATGGAATATTTGCGGGTTGATAACAAGGTCATGACGGGGCAGTTAGATGAAGGATCTTGATCTGTTCACGCTGAAATGGAGTCGATGGGCACATGGTAGTATATTGAGCCGACGCCATGGCAACAGAATCCCTTCTGAAAAGCAGTTTGACGACGGACCATCGTTGATGACAAAATAGCATAGCTCTGATGACAATACAATGTTTTTAACATGGCATTTGTCACTGATAACATGCTGATCATGTGCCTTAAAATGCTATTCTATATCTTTAAATTTGATTGGATCTTTGAATCTGACAACTTCCGATATCCAGTTTTGACAGTTTCCTGTCGTGCCATGCAGATATGCCCAATGGCCCAGTAATTCTTCATCCTGAAGGGTGATTATAATGGAAAACTTTGCAGAGTTGTTTGAGATATTTAAGGTATTTCTGGTTTGGTATTTAGCCTTCTTTTGCACATAAATAATCAATGTTCTAAACCTTAATTAGCCTTTACCTAAAAGAGCGTGTTTGAGTTAGAATCAATTCCTGTACAATTAAAAAAGTCAAGTTCTCCCTAATTATGTATTGAATGGTGTGCTGCATATTACTGACTGTTTTCGCACAGAAAATACTTTCTATTTCTCCTCATACAGGGCCTATTTTCTTGCATTAAATAGCCACTCCTCATCGACATACTGGGGAAAAGAGAAAAGTATACAGCATATATAATGTTTTCTAATAAAATGTAGGCTATTTGCCGCAGTTCCAGCACCTGGACATCAGAGAACATCGTTGGTCAGGCATTTTGGCCATCTCTGCTTCAGTGTGTCTGATCTTCTCCTACGGAGGGGATGATGGTATCCGTTGGCCTATCCCAGACATGGATGGTCCCTAACTGCTTGTGTGACGGAAACACAGGACCCCTGACTGGGAATCGAACCCAGGCCCGACACACACACGGCACAACCCCTTGACTCTTTGGGGTGACGCAACTCTCCGGATTTTCATGTTACTGTTGGGCACCTCGGTTTTTTTCTTTTGCTCTTGTGTATGATTTATATGATATTTTTACGATATATATGAGTTTTGGAGGGAACATTATATAATTTCAGGAATCTTTCTGAAAGACTCTCTTCACTTGCCCCCTAGTTATATACTCCACACCACAACTGGCTAGGAATAAGTGTATATCACTATCTTTTATCTTCCTTGCACTACCTGACTTGATCAGCAAAGGTGCTCACTGAAGCACAGAGGGAAACCTGTGAGCTGGAGTTTGTCCATTCAAATCCAGATCATGTTTTTCACCAATTGTGCCTGGAAGAGCACAGATTGACAGAGCTCCACTCGAGGTAGGATTGGTTAATTCACCAAGGTTTCTCCCGCCTTTTTGATAACAAGTGCCTCCTATTGGCTTATACATATAGAGACAGCGGGCTTGTCGTACTGTTGAGAGGGACATGCCTCTCCTCCAATTCCCAGCAAGGGACTGCAGGTTTCTTAGCAACAAATTTGGCTATTTCAAATTGAGGCTGAAAATGACTAAGTTAATTGGCAATTCCAAATTTTTTATAAATTTTTATTTGTTTTGATTAAAAATGCATTTCCTTGCATGAGGTTTTCAAGACCGTTCTGTCTTTACTCTGTTTGTTAGCTTTTGATTGATGGTCCCAGTGATGTTATTTCTAATAGACGGCTTTTGTATCTGCGAGGTTCCAGGTTTCCCTAAGCACTAAATTCAAAGTGTGTGGTTCCTCTTTGGCCTTTTAAAGCAATTGTTTTTAAAGCCACCTTATTTTATCAATGTTAAATGTCATTTATCATGAAAATTTGTATTTATTATACAGCCTAAATTCTGCTTTTTAGCTATTTTTTTGTTTTTTTGAACTTGATCAAGGTTTCTCTAGGTCCAAAATAATGGAATAGAGAGCCCTTGAATTGCGTGTCTTCAAAATTTTCCTTTCATTCAACTACATTATGAAAGAGTCCCCAATCTCACTTAATATATGTATGTCTGGCTTGTATTGTATGTATTGACTTTTATAATATTTTAAAAGTACCCTTCACCCCTCCCGTCCCCCAACGCCACACCCCACACAGCACATCCACAAGATTTTTATTTTTAATATTATGTACATTTGTATTGCTCTTTATTTATAAGGTTAACGCACCAAAATAAAACACACTTTACAATTACAGGAATAGATACTATTAGGTATTCTTTCAATTTATTATAGCAATGTACAACATTATCTATTTGTTTCCCGATTCTATGGTAACAAGCTAGGAATGACAGTTAGTGATAAAGGAACGCTAAGTGCAATGCCGTTGAGGTTGCACTTGTTTCTGGAAACGCTGTCGGATTAACACCGTTATCAATACATCTCTTTATATGCAGAAGATATACTTTTAAATCTAACCAACATTGAAGTTTCTGTTCTGCATATTTTGGGGTTGTTTCAACACATTAAGGACATAGCAGGCTGAAAGATTAATTGGTTTGAACAGTGTTAATGCCTCTTAATGGTCCAGCTAACAATGATACCACCCCCCTGGATATTTCGGTCAAAACCTAATTTGTTTATCCTGGCTTAACAATTTATTCACAGAAACGTTAAAGAAAATTTCGATAAGGTATTAGATAAAATCAAATTGGATGTTCAAAGGTGGAACTGGCTTCCAATATCTCTTCAAGGTATGACTGTAAAGATGAATATATTTATTTTTATGTTACCAATCCCACCTTCTCCTGAGTACTTCCCTCAATGATCTTAAAATGTATATGTGCAGGCGAAAAACAGAATTAATTTGGCTTCTTTCCAGCACACTAAATTGTAGGCTATATTATTCTAAATTCCTTAAGTGGAAAAGGATTGTGGAAAAGATTATGTGTGTTGAATAGATCCTCCTATGGTGGTCGTCGATTTAAAAAATATTTGTGGTCCTCTCGGGGCACCAATGCTTTCCATGACATCTATGATGATAATGGTTTACATTCACGCTAGAAAAAACTAAAAAGGTACTTATTATTTGTGTATTGGCAAATTCAATCTGCTAGACAGGCCTTTGGAGTGCCTTAGAACTCCTCACTCATTGAACATCCCATGTCTGCCTGGATTAAACCCTCTCTGTGAACCAGGATCTTGTCTCAGGTGTATATTATATTTTACAAAAAAAAAAACATTGTCTTCGGTTTGAGAACGGTGACTTGAATCACAAGGTCGGACTAGGCCTGGGTGGTCTAATTTAAACTACTTTAACTTCTAAAACGTTAGCTCAACAGCTAATTAAAGTCAAGGCAGTTGATAGAGCCTATGCAACACCTTATAAAAGATACCAAATTTGTATCACTATACATGCTAGGATATCATCCAAGGTATGTTGAGTCACGTATTTTGGGAATGTCATGTAATATAAAATTTCTGCAGGTTTGTAAATTTAGTTTTATCTTATCTGGCCAAGACTGTGCATACTCCTAACCTGCCTATGCTTGTTCAGCTCTGATCTAAGTAAAAAAAAAAAAAAGAAGAAGCTATTTTCTTTAAATCTGCCCAAAAAAATGACCATATCGCAATTCTCCATTACGCTAGATTTACCAGTGCATAGAAGTTTGATCTACACCTTATAGTCAAACTAGAAGGCACTACTGATATATTTAATTAGGCCAGGCTGTCAACTGTGCAGGCGTGGAAAGGGTTTTCGAATAGTTGCAATAGCTATTTTTTTGTTTGTTTTTGTTTTATGTGTTATTTTTAACAAATGTATTGCTTTAAATGAGGCACTTTTGTATGTGTGTGTGTGTTCAGCGATTGTCTGATCGTCCCACCACCGTTCTGTTCTATGCTAAAAACTTTTCTTTTTTTAAATCACAAAAAACAAATAAAATGTTGTTGGTTGGCATCATTGAGGCATGATGTAACGATTTGAAACTATAGCCTTTTTATACAGAAAGACGACTGTCTGCACATAGCAAAATGAGGAATTCCCCTATAGTATAGGGCCTATGCTGTCAGTCATTTTTGCAGAGGAGGGCCATCTGCGGATTGGCCGCCAATGCTGCCACTCGGTCTGCCTCACAACCTGGCAGTGTACGTGTCATTAATCAAAATTCTTTTCCAGCTGCTCCCTGTCACTACGCCTGGCCCCTATACAGTCACACACCACCTGGTCTTACTCAAACAGTCAATCAATTGATCAATAAAATTATATTTGACATAGCGGCTTTCAAATTTTCTGTATTGAACAGTCTGCGTTGAACTTCTTCCCGAGGGAAAAATAAATAAATACCAATTAAAAATCATAATAGAGAACCCAGAACTAATTGGGGGAAAACCTAGAGGTAATCGAGAGTTCTCCTACAAAAGAAAACAAAAACGGATATTGTACAGTTAAAATAGAAAAAATACATAATCACAAAACATTTTATTATTTAGATTTTTCGGTATGTTGGCAGACAAACAAAATTAAAATCTGTTATCATTGAATGTGTTTCAAAATACAAGTTTCAAGTTACTGGTCATTATTTATCTCTCTGTCAATGACCGAAAATCCCCCGCCCCCTTTACCTTCCATTCTGTCATGATTTATTCTAAGTATCTTTGTTAAATGATTAGATAATCCTAATCAAGTTAATCCCAGTAAAACTATAAAATGTCAATTTCAACCCCTTTTCGGTTTAATACAGAGTTGTGCCCAGTGTAACGTACATCACTCCATGTCTCAAATGCAAATTATTTTAGTAATACTTGTTTGTAATTATGGTAAATTTATGTTCAACAAGTTTAGCTGTATATGTCACGTACAAAGCGATGTACAAAAGTTTTAGTACAGAAGATACTTGGTATGTAAACCCCAGTTCATTGTGGCTTGCTTAAAAAAAGAAGTTCAGTTGAAAGTCTCCTAAACTTTCCCTTAACACTGTTAAAGACTGGCATCCTGTATCACTTAAGGGATACGGCGCCATA
Organism: Hiodon tergisus; assembly: GCA_025775045.1. NCBI lineage: Eukaryota > Metazoa > Chordata > Actinopteri > Hiodontiformes > Hiodontidae > Hiodon > Hiodon tergisus. Next base: position 11,320 of record JAOVYW010043891.1, read on the forward strand.
AAGCCGTGACTCACCTTTTCAAGCCATATGTTTTTTATGTGTTTGCCTGGGTGCATCATAACACAGCCAGCGTGAACATGCCCACAGCCAGCGTGAACACGCCCACAGCCAGCGTGAACACGCCCACAGCCAGCATGAACACGCCCACAGCCAGCGTGAACATGCCCTCAGCCAGATGCACACCTGGTTAAACCATAGCCACCTGGGCCATGGCCAGGAACAGACAAACTAATTTCCTTAACAGTAGGCACACGCGAGGGATTGAGGGTTTGGTTTTGCAGTAAGCTGGTGCTCCCTCTGAATTTTAGATTCTGCAGAGCAGAGCCCACAGAGACATGTTGGGTTTGCCTGCGTTTATTGGATAGGCTGACACCGCAGACACATTAGTTAGTATAGCTAGTGAAAGAGATGCAGGGTAGAAAAAGACCTGTAAACGCGACTGCCCCTCTTTTCCGCCGCAGTGTCAGGGCACCACTGATAGTAAGTTAAGTATACTGTTGGAGAGGGAACGCTGCGAAGACGAGGCTTGCCCCCTGGCGTGTCTGCTTTCCCACTGTTCAGTCAATGTGACCAACCCGTCATTGTCCGGGGACGGCTACCTGGCATATAGTGGGGTCGATAATTAACTACAGGTAGAACAGCTTGTATTACAGACTTCTCTGTCTCATTGCCACCTAGCAGGATTAATAAGGATATCAACCTTTAGCCGTGCCAGCTTGCAAGCACCCCTGCGCTCAGAGATTTATTAGAGTAATAGCCGGTGCTTGAGTTGGCAACACGAGGGGGGGGGGGCAGGTTTGAAAAGAGATACGGCAGCTTCATCATTTTAAATGTCAGGCGCTATCATGAGAGTGGGGTTGCCAGCAGTGGATACAGTCAACAGCAACACTGCGTTAAATCTTCGAATACACTGAAGGAGAGGGCCCCGTCTCCCACGGATGTGTGTGGGGGAGGGGCGTGGGGGGTGACTCAGGACCAGAAGGATCTGAGTGCAAGTTGAAAAACCCCTGAGATTGATTTTGTTCAGCCAAAGAAGTAGCGCAATGTAAATATCACCCCGGGGGGTCAGGAGAGGTGAAAACTCCATGCAGTTGCATTTTTGGTAGACAGGCAGGCACAGGCTAGAAACTCCAGTCCACTGAGGCCATCCATCAAATGGTGTTCCGCTGAAGAGGGCAGAGTCTTCTGAAGACAATTCAACCCGTAATGGAACCACCCCCGCCCCACGCAAGAGGTTGGGAAGACGTTGAATTGGCATGCGGAAAAGGGTAGCTGAATTGCTGACGAATCAGGGAGAAAGGGAATGGGGCATCGGCAGAACAATTGCGGCGAAGCGCGAGAGGGTTTAGCTCGGTTGCTTCCTGACTGATGTCCTCCCTGATTACCGTGATTGGCAGAGCAATGCACACTCCAGTCACATTCACTGCCATCCAAATCCGTTCTTAGCACCCCATCCAAATTAAACTGCCAGCTCCAGTTTTCGTACCTGGGAGCGACAAGACAGGAAACAATTGTTTTTTTCGTCGCAGGCGCCACGTTGCACAAGGGAGCCAATGCTGACGCCGCCGCGTCACGTTTGCAAATTACCGCGCTGTGGCAATAATCGCTTGGCGTTAATACCGAAGCGTGAGTTGAAATCAAATCCTTGAGCCCATGTCACGCAGCTAGCTGCTGAATAGAAACAAGCCTGAGTGAACTCCAAAAATTTACCTGGAGGCCAAGTGAACCTGGAACCGTTATTTGCAAGGGTATCGTGTTTACTTGAATTTATTAGTGTTGGTGAAGGGCTTCAATTTCCTCCGATCTGGGAACTAAATGCTGCCACAGTGAAGCACAGTTGTGGCAGGTGGGGTAGCGTCTGAGGTAAAAGGTTTTTAATTAGTTGGTTGCAGGTTTAAGCACTGCTGTTACGGCCTTCAGCAAGGTGCCCTACCGGCATTGTGATGGCAAGAATGCCATAGCGGTGAACAAAAACCCACATAAATGGATAAAATGGATAAAAGTCGCTCTGGCAACAGAATTTTGCAATGTAAACAATGCAACAGAAAAAAAACGCCACAGCTCATTTCAAAGGGGTTTAATTTGGGTACAACCTTGAGGCCGAAAGCTTTGTCCCCAGCGCTCAGCCATGTCTTTTTCATCTCATTAGCCTTGACATTGAAAAGGACTAACGATGTCAATTCTACTCGTGCACAATGACTGCTCGCATTGCCCGAAGGATGCAGTCAGGCCTGAGAGCTGAATACAAATGCCACGGCCAGCTCTTTGCAACCTTTCGCATCACCTTTAACACAGAACTGCCAGGGAACATGTTATTGCCGCGTTTATGCCCCGTCCTCCCTCCCCCGATGTCGTCTGAGCCCGATTGCTTTGTCTTGGCAAAACAGGGTTGGGGAGGGTGGGTGTATTATAGGAGGGGGGAAAGCTGATTGCCTTCTTATATCGATTGCAAGCAACAAATCCTTATTAGCACCTTTCTTGGATATCAAAATTATTTGCCCGCACCAAGCTGACCACTCAAGATCACGCACCAGCTGTTCTAAAAAACCTCTTGTTCTAACCACACTTGGACTGGAGGAGAGGCACATCCCTCCTGACACCACTGCGCACCTACAGGTGCCCGAAATTCCCCAGCAAGGGGGTTCACTGTTGACCACATTCAGCAGTGACATGATCCGGAATGCAACCTATAATCTCTGCCATAGGTTCCCAGGCCTTCGGCGAGTACTTTTATTGGCTGAGCCAGTTATAACTTATCGTTTGCGTTCAGTCCCAGGACCAGAATCCAATTATGGTAAGATAGATTTTTTTTAGTTAGCAATTCATGTCCAATCTGACACTGCTATGTATCACGTTTGATTCTTTCAGTGACAACGTTGTCCTCTTAGCGCCACAACTTGCAGGAATAGGAGCAGAACCAATTGTGGATTTGCCGGCGCAGCAATTTAAACGACCGTTAAATTAAAAGCGACGTTAACTACTCCCTTTTTTACAGCCGACGCGCGGTAAAGTTGCATTTCGCCACCTCTCACTGTGCTTCATGCAGAGACAACGTGTTAAGAACACACTAATGTGAACGGCAAACTGCGTCCTTATTGGGTCGTGGTGAATATTCTGAGAGGCTTGCGCTTAGTAGGGTATCTGGCGACTCGAGCATTCCCATTACCCCAACGTTCTAATTATGTGGTTATCGCAGTATCTGAAACCATAAATTATCTGTGAAGTGTGAACAGCCCCATTCTGGTGCCGCACAGCTCCAAAGTGATAAAGAGCCTGTGCAACCGAGTTGCCCATCTCCCCTGTGGAGCCTGTTGGACAGGAGGCAGGCTCTGAGAGGAATTTGGGGACGAATCAATATATTGGAATATTGGAATGGGGAAAAACTTAGACCAGTGTTAAACTAACAAGAACAGAATATGTTTGCATGTGTGGGTTAGAGGTTTGCTCCTATGGCTTAACAGCGATGCGATGCGATGCGTATCAAAAATAAATTGGGAATCGTCAAACTTCCTCTAATTCAAGCTAATTCATCCGGGCTCGTCCCCACGAATCCTACATCCACACAGAGGGAGTTTGAGGAAATTTAAAATATTCCCCTTCAATTCTTGTTGCTTTCAGGCCCCTCTCTTTTCCCCTCTGCAGGTTTCACAGCCGGGCACGAGAGGTTCAGCACTGACTGAAAAGAGGAACGTCCCTCTCCATGGTACTGCAAGCCCGCAGGTGCCCAGGAAGTTGATTGGAGACTCCTGTTAGAGAGGAACCGAAAGAAACCCTGCCAATGTGCCTACCTCAGCCGGGGCAACGGTCTGCCAGCTGCGCGTCGCCAATCTGCTCTCCGGGCACGTTTTTTTATTGGGATTCCTGGCGTTTTGGAAGCCCAGGGAGTCCATTCCTGAATCCTGCCGTCGCTCGCTTCCGACAAGCCTGGGTTTCTTTTGGGTTTTTTTTGGTGGCCCCATCCGGCAGGTTCTGCCCTAGAGCTGTTAATCTATTGATTACGGCGATTAGTAGCTGTAAACACTCATCAGTCTCGTTAGCGCGGCCTGGGAGCACGTGCCGTCAGGCTCTGTTTGCTGAAGATCACGCCAGCTGCCCTGACGGCACGTGATAAAGATCGGCGCCGGAGTCGGCATGAGCTGGCGGCAAAGAAAAGTCATCTCTCCCTCGTCTGCCTCGCCTGGACCTTATCAGACGCGAGGATCTCATCCTCTAATGAGTTCCGAATGCAGCACAGCAAGTTTTTATTGCATGTGTTTTTTTTTTTAACATCACTAAATATTTCATGTCAAGTCAGCACAAAGACAAAAGATTTTATTTGGTTATAGACAATGTTTTCAGTTTCCCACAGAACACTGGGGGCTTGTATTGTCACATATTTACAGATTGGAAAAGGTTCACTCACTAGCTGCTCTGTGTTTCTGGCTGCTTTGACAAAAACGTGTCAGTTTGATATATCATGCGCCAATAACGCACAAAGAAACCATGCAAACAGGCAGGAGGGGGCATTCTACTTGCACTTAGTCCGGGGTGCCCAATCAGAATCCTACAGTGGAAGGCAGGACCATCCGTGAAAACGTGAAGGCAAAAGGAATGGGTCGTTTCCATGGGCCGGGGTTTTCAGTCCTGCCACGTAAGAGCTGTTTGATAAATGCTATCACCGGCATCCTGTCCTTTGGTCATGCTTGCAAATGAGAAACATGTGCCTGGGAACAGCCCTCTGGTTAAAAATACCTTTATGAGCTATTCTGTCTCAGCGTCTCGGCCTCTCAGAGGAACAGGGCTAAATTTAATTTCCAGTCCTCTCATACCTTTTCACACATCTTCCTGAGGTGTAAAATTGGACTCCTGCCTCCTCTTGAGTAGCAGCTGTAAAGCGAAGATTCGGGGGGGGGACCAATGCGGGGTTAGAGGCGCACCCAGCCCAGTCGATGAAAAACCCCAGTTTCCACTAAAAAAGGACCTAACCCTAAACCAAACACAATCACAGGCAAATAGTGCAAAATATATTATACAGTTATATGTACCGTTAAAATATATTCTGTAATACATACATAAATTATAGAGGTTTTTATACAATTTAGTTTTTCTCATAGAGCAAAGCTTATTCGTTTCACAGTAAATTGTATATTTTCATCTAAATGCAGAACTACAATGAATGATTGATTGATTCACTCGTTTTAATTGGTGGTCAGTATTCCATGCATATGGCAGAAACACATGAAACCTTTGCAGGGATACACGTGGCCTTACCCAGGGCGGACAGCCGGCAGGGACAAGCATTTCGGTTTCATCTGATGTTTTACATCGTCTCAGGGCATTGAAGTGTTTTTTCTCCCCTTCCCTGAAGTCAGCTGCGACTGCATGGTGCATGCTTGCTACCCTACAGACAGCGGTCAGAACCAGTGAGAAACAGCTTCTTCTTTCGCCAGTGGATTGAAGGACCCGCGATTTCCCACACCGCTTCCCGGGGATCGCAGGCGTCATCCGTTGCCGTCGGATGGCGAGAGGCCGACAACTTCAAACGCCTCCCCCCCCCCCCCCATATCCACCTGCCTCTTCTGAGTTTCTTCACAGGCTAGCCCCCTGGCGTGCCTGCTTCTTACACCGACATCGAATTCCTCTCAGTGTGGTTCCTCCTTTCTCCGCCTCTGCTCCTCTCCCTCGCCCCAGTCCAACACAAAGGAAAAACAGTGGTGAGTGGTGGTGGGAGATGGGAGTGGGCGCGGAACTCTACTGAGATTCAAGAGAGAAGAAGAGAAGGAAAACGGAAGAGGCTGCGCGCCGGGGTGGGGGCAGCCTGTTACCAGACTTGGTTGATGGAGGAGACTAAGGCTACCACCAAAAAAATTAATAAGAGATACGCCAGATCAGTCGGAAGGGGTCTCCTGGGTCCAAAAGGGGAGATTAAGCGTAATTGAATTCAGAGTCCAACTGTCTTCAAAGGGATGAGTTCATGTGAAACACAGAGCAAGCCTTTTTTCTTTCTTTCTTTCTTTATTTTTCCGGACGGGGGGTAGCACTACCTTGACAGTGTTTTAGCTTTTCAGTTGAGTGTTGTAATGGTTCAATTATATATTTATAAATTATATTTATATATACACTGAGTATATAGAGACAGAGGCTATCTGGCTCAGTGGCTGGAGAGCAGGGGTTGAGTCAAAGCTTATTCTAAACAAAGACAATAAACTTGCATTAATAACCTGGTTGCTGTATGTTTCAAAAACTCACCTTTTTTTTTAAATGCTTCCTCTAACTCATCCCTCAGGGACCTGTTGTGATTGCGAAGCAATAAAGTTTCTATTACTTTCCCCTCCACTACTGTGGAAGGGAATATTGACACGGCGTGTGGTGAAACCGATGAGAAGGTTCAGGCCCCAAACAATCCCAACCCACATCAGTCAACAATCATTGCTGTTATGATTGTCTTTTTTATTTTTATTATTATTATTATTATTATTATTATTATTATTATTATTAGGAGCCAATGAACGTAGGCGTCAGCTACAAAACCACAGGGTTCATTTATCTACATTCATACAGGTATTTAACACACCATTCATGTGTACGCTTAAGCTACTAACATGAAACATTGCTCCTTATTAAAAATAGTAAACGTATTATCAATATTACAACATCCACAAACTTTCCACAGCCTCGGTAGCTTTATGTTTTTTTCTGTTATTGGTTTAGTCTAGACAATCAACCCTCCGTTTTTTTACATTCGGCATAACGAAATAAACATTAATAGATTCCATTAACCAAAAATAATCGCAAAATTAACATGCTCGTTTCGGCAAATAACATGATATCGACATAAGTAGGCCTGCCTAATACATCATGTTATGCGTACCTTTGTAGTTGCATATAAACCGCATCAAGCATCAATTATACTTAGTAGGCCTATATTTAATAATTACCAAACAGACCCGAAAGTCAGAAAACTTTGAGAGGTCGTGATGAGGTTTAAATAATATCTTATATTCGTGCAAAACTTTTCCCACGAAGTTGCAAATCAGTTACAATTTTGCTGTGTTGTCCCATAATATAATATCGTAGCCCAATCTCGTTATTTTCTAAATTCGTCTGTGTAATGCCAACAAAGTTACGTGAAGCCTATGTCATCGAACCAACCTCATTCATTTCACTTTGCCATGTGTGTATACGTGTTTTGGATGGCATGGTTAAGAAACATTACTCCTTCTCGCGGTATGTTCGTTTTCGTTTTCAGGGCTATTTTGAACTGACATGACTAAAATTGTTAAAATGGACACATACCGGGGTAAAATAGGAACGCTGCCACACCAACTAATCCATTATTGTAAACAAACCCTGCGCTATTTCAGCACCCCGGGAGGCAAAACATTCAGCCACACGACAAAGACGACTATTAGGCATGGGTCCGTGGGTTTCTAGATTACGATCAGCTGCTTTGAAATTGCACTCCGAAGCAGTCGTTTTATCTGTGCCCAAAACAAAAAACAAACAAAGCAATAATCGATAGAAGCACGGCAGTCGGTCGGGCGTTTGGCGTTTTCTTATTCACAGCTAACGACACGTTAAGATGGGGCAGAGACCATTATAATGACCCTCCGCCTACTTTCTCTTTGTTTGCACTTTGCGATATTGAGACCAGTCTTCTTTAATTGCCGTGACTGCGACACATCGGTCCGGACTGCCTTTGTCTGTGCGGCTATATGAATAAATAGTTGGCCGTGATGCACAGCGTGTGTCGGCGATGAGCACAGAATTAACAGATTTAAAGGTGGATGTAACCGAATGAATGACAAAGGGGTTAAATATTAATTCACCGTACTTACTGTACTGATCTAAAAAGTACACTCGGTTTTGTGTCATGATTTGATTCCTTATTATTTACAGTTTATTTAAATTATTATTATTATTATTTTTGGTTGTGCCAAAGTTCTGCATGTTTACGTCTGACACCGAAACTGGGTGGTATTGTACCTTTAAGATATGTTGTGCTTATAATTAGGGTCTCCTTCACCAGTTATATATTTGAATTGAGCCTTAAATAGAGCACAATCTGGCTTTATTTCTGCTGTATCTGGTCATGTATCGGCATGCAGGGACAGCCCTTATTAAGATATTACCTAAACCAGTGAGGTTTACTACTGTGAAGTTACTACAAGTGAGGTTTACTACTGTGAGCCTCGAAATATCTCAAGTGTCCGTTCATTTTACATTCTGGAGCATCCCCTGGTCTTCCGATCCAATGTTCATTTTACTCTCGCTCTCCAGTCCAACCCTCATTTTGCTCTTTCTCACCGTTTCCCCAGATATTTCCCGTCCCCGTTTTTCTCTCTCTCTAACTGCTCTCTCTTCGTTCTCGATTTTCTGCTCTCCCCCAGACCCAGCTGCTGCGCCATGCTTGATTGCGTGCCTGTAGGTGAGCAGGTGTACTTTGAATGCTGAACAGCAATTGAATCCCTGGCTGATTTGTGATTTGCTACCTGAGCCTCGAGCATTTGTCTACATGCAGAAATGGGTTTCGAAACATCAAACACTGCCATTTCCCCCACTCACTCACCCACCCACCCTCGCCCCCTAAAAAAAGAAAGAAAAACTTAAGAAATCCCAATCACTCGTTTAGCTTTGCGCCCATATCGCTCTGTCTCATCAAAAGGGTAAGAAAATACGATTTGAGATCAATCACTTTCAGAAGCATTTTAGTCTCCCCGTATCGTAATTAAATGGCACATCTTTTTATCGCGAACTCGCGACGGCCGCCGTCACATGCTGTGCCGTCGTGCAGCCGGCTTTCGTGGCTCTTCCGCTTACGGTTTTTGAGCTCTGCTTTTGATATTTGCTGGTTGCTGGCATTTGAAGGTGCTCTTTTACCTGGGCAGGCAGCTTCTCAGTCGTTAACACGGTCCGTTTCTGCCAAATTCGGAGCGGAAGGATTCTGAGGCCGGATGATTATAGGGAAATGTACATGAATATATTTAAAAAAAAGAAAGACTTCGTCATAATGGTTCTCAGAGTTCCAAAAAATATATATCTCTTACTCGACTGTGGCTCTGGCTGAGAGTTAAAGCAGACTGCTATTTGGCAACTAGCTAGATCCTTAAGTGCCCTTTATTCAGGCTGTCTCTGTATACATTTACTGAGCAGGAAAATCTGGGTAAAATACCAGTTAGAATTCAATGGAAACTGTCACTATGTGTTCCCGGGTTACTTAAGTGGAATGTGACAGTGTCGCAGGGAAAATGATACACTGTCTGTTCCTGCTGTAATCTTGGCATGGAAACAGTGGACGCTGCACCAGGAAGATTCAATTGTTAGCGGCGCAGATGCTTGGAGAGTCACCGGCTTGTTCCTACTTGCAGGTTATCTCCATGGAGCAGTAGTAGCCATGGTGCGATGCGTGAATGCTTGCTGAACCTGGTCCCTCGATACTTTCCCCCCGATGACGGTCCTCGAATGACCTGACGTCGTGCCGATCTTGACTAGGGACACACTGTGTCTGGGAGCACTAACAGCCACTTTCAAAGCCTACTGCTTATTGGCCCCTGGTTTCCGGTGGTGAGGCAGTGATTTGGTGCTCTGCCAGGAGCTCCACAGTTCATCATGGGAGTTACAGCAGCTCCAGAGGTGGATCCTGTTGTAGGATAATAAGTTGGTTGGATACCAGTCCAAGAAACTGTAGATTCAAGAGATGGCACTGATTTCCTATTGTGCCATTCTATTTACTCATAGCCCTCAGACGCACACACAGGCACACGCACACACAGGCACACGCACACACACTGGCTCACAGGGGTTTCCAAGCTTCTCAGTGCCACCTCCATAACAACGGATCCCAAAAGAAGCTGTTAAAAACAGCCTCAGTGGTGCTGGAGGGAGGTCAGGTAGATTACTGTCAGTTTCTCTGAAAGGTCACATCCAGTTTGTCATCACCACTCATCTTCCTTTCCCTCCCTTATACCTAACTTTTCTACCCATTCTCTTCTCTTGGGCTCTCTATGTGGCATATCTAAACAAACGCTGGGTTCACACTGGCGGTATGTTACCACAAGGGGCAGCGTTCACACCGAGGTCAAAGCAAAGCAGAGGCATCCTTCATGGTGGATGGAAGTTCCTGGGCACTGAATTACTTCGGGTACTCTAGGGCTGCAGCTGGATGAAGAGCAGACATCTTCCAGGCCTGTGAAGACTGACATGAAGAGAACTGCAAAGGAACCTGGTGAGTGTGTGTGTGTGTGTGTGTGTGTGTGTGTGTGTTCAATCTTCTTTATTTCCTACTGATAAAACAACTATCAGCGGCAGACAAAAGAATGCCAAGCGACAATCTAAAGCGACCATACCCCGCCTCCCTCTGAAGACCTGACCAAGGCAATCGTGCTACATTTCGGACAGCTCCAGGACTCCTCCCATGCCCCGCGCTGTTGAGGAAAGCCTACAGCCGCTGCTGCCTCCTCAGTGATGTTCATCGAGCGCTAAATGTTTTCCATTCGCCCGTTTTTTTTTTTTTTTTTTTTTTTTGATTGTTGTCGTTTTATTGTTGCGTCCCCCCTAAATTCCTTTAGCGAGCCGAACCTTGGAGTCCCAGTCCTTCCTCCCACACCCCACCCCCGCCCCCTTGGCAGTAGTGGCCACCCCACAGTGGGTGCCCTCGGAGCTGCTGGGACGATGAACGGCAGAATGCAATCGTAAAAACAATTACCACTCAACTAATTCCCGGCCCTGAAGAGAACGAGGAGTAACGCGGGGGGGAAAGCAGAACCACCTTCTAATTAAGCCATGTCTCTCAACGTGCCATTAAATAAGAAGAGTTATACCAAGCCTTTTGTGGCGTCGGCGACAAGTCTGACAAAAGGAGAAAAACACATTTTTGTGTCTTGTCTGGCATAGCAACAGAAGTCCTTACGTTTGGCCAATCAAACCCCTGAACCAGAATCCTTTGGCTCTAAATGTCATTGTGAAAAAATTGTATTTATGAGAATTTATATGCTTATAGACACTAGGGTCAGGGTAATTTAACCTCATGGAGACATACCAGCTGTGGGGCGAAAGCCAGCCTAAACCCCGTGCGTCACGTCCGCAACATGTTTACCCCTCACGTTTATCTGCCTTCTTCACAGAAACAGAGCCTCATACAACTGAAGTATGCTGAAGTGCAGTCTGGGGGCCTCCATGCAGCAATTAACACAGCTGTTTGTACACTGCATGCTGGTTTGTCTGTTTGTGTGCTTTTTTCTTTTTTTGTTTTGCCTCGCTTTTTATCTTACTCTTTTCAAGGGGCGGCCTCGCCAAAGGTTTTTCTAGTGTTCTGTTGATAGAAATACAGTGCCATCTTCTGGCCTAGAGTTGGAACCGGAGCGCTCCGTGTCCGGTGTCTTTCCAATGGAGCTGGTGATTCACCCCTGTGGCCGGGAATGGGTAGGAGGAAGTGTGACCCGTGCGTCTGTGGCGACCCACTGAGGCGACAACTCACGCGACCATGACTTGTCCCCGGAAACCCTCAGGAAACCCTCTGAACCCTCTGAAATCCAGGCTGCGGATCACACATGGAACCACCCCCCGAGAGCCGGCCAGTTGGGACACAGGAGAGGGCTGAAGGTGGGCGGGATGTGTTGTTTCTCCGACGTTCCCAAATGGCTTGTCCCTACCAACACAGAAGTCACATTAATGACTCAAAGGCCAACCACAGGATTTTCAAAAGTCCAAAAATAACCAAAAACAATAATCGTGTACGGAACAAACAATGAGCTGGATGAATAGCGATCCATGACCTTCTCTGTCACTTCAGCAGTGTCTCATGGCAAGGTGGCCCAGTTCTTAACACTTCTGCCTCAGTGGGTTCAATTCCTGCTTGAGGTGGGGTATTTCCTGGGCCTTTCTGTGTGGAGTTTGCATGTTCTCCCCTTGCTTACCCGGGGTTCCTCTGCTTATAACCCCAGTATACGAAAAACATGCAGAACTCTCATGCCCGTGTCCTTGGCCAAGACATGGGCGAGCACTTGGTCCTGCCCCCCTGGTTGCCGTGAATATGGCTGCCCACTGTTCCTGGCTGCCCTCGGAAGAAGGAAAAAGAGGATGGGGAAAAACACAGAGGACTAATTCCAATTGTGTGTTACTGAGCATGTGCGTGTGTGTGGGGAGCTTGTTGTGTTATCACGCTATTGTCACCATGCATGGGTTATGTGTAACCATAAAATGGCAATAAAAAGATTTGACGACAAAAACCTTACAACACACAATGGGAAATCCGAGCCATTTCATCACACCACCGTAATTAAAATTTCACGTTTCTACTCAAATTAAAACAGAAATATTCTTTCTAGTCCTGTATTCCATCCCTCCCTCCAAAACGGAGTAACATGAACCAGTGTCAGGAGGAGGGTTCGAGGATCAGACTTAACCCAATCAGTGGAAAGGTCGGGGGGATTGCGGAAAGGTCGAGGAGTCTGTGGAAAGGTCTGGGAGTCTGTGGAAAGGTCGGGGAGTCTGTGGAAAGGTCGGGGAGTCTGCGGAAAG
>JAOVYW010043902.1:0-25727 GCA_025775045.1 Hiodon tergisus
ACAGGCATGCTTTTGGGGGGTCAGGCCTGGGACATACTGTATCTTTCTTTATGTAAAGCGTCTTTGTGACATGGAAACATGTGAAAAGCGAGGTATAAAAATAAAATTGATTGATTGATTGATTTCACTCTGAACACCCAGAAAAAAGGAAAACCACATGGCTCTTGATAAATGTGTCCTGATCTTAAACCGTTTGGTTCCCCGCACCTTTTCATTTCTAGAGTCCTTCTATTCCTTCCTGAGGTTGAGACCTGAGATCTGTTACGTAATTGGTTCAAATGTTGCTTCACTTAGCCAGACCATAGATTCATTCGATTTACTGTGCATTTCTCTGTTTTCTCTGTAAACTGTGCATGTGAATGCTGTAGACTTGGGGCGCAATCTGATTGGAAACAGATGGTGGCTATCACCAGTAGCCCAAAGGAATTCTGACGTGGAACAGACAACATCTACACTGGGTGGGGTCAATTGGTCAATAAACGTTTTACAACTGCATGGCTGAGTGTCGGTTAAAGATGCTACCTGCTGTAGGAGCAGTTAGACGCACGAATTTGTTGGACACCTGTCATTTGAAGAGGGGATTCTTGCAAAGATACGGAGTTCGTAAGCCATGTACAAGAAGCTATACATTAGTAAAGTAGGATTAGGAGAGCTTTATGATAAATACATTACATAATACATTACTGTCCACGTCGAAGCAGATCACCTCATGTTTTGATTTTGATCCGATTAAAAACAATAAACATAATAAACGTAAGACACAAGTGCACGCTAACATCACGGTGTTGGTCATGCAGAATGGAAAGCCAAAGAGATAAGTGATTTTCATAATTGTGGAGACGAGGTCGGCGAGGCATATAATAACATAGTGTAAAATTTATTATATAATCACTTAAGAAAACACGGTGTGGACAAAGTGTAGGTATACAGCATATGGCAATCAATAAAATTCTCTTGGTCTTTGGAGCCTCTGATCAAGGATTGCTGCCCGAATAATGACTATCGGGAAATGGAGGGACTGAATCGTTATTCGGGAGTGGTCTAAAACTTGTGGTAATCATACAACTGCTTTTGGAGTGTGGTGTAAGTAATGTTCCTGGCTATCACTCTATTTAACGCCGGCGTTAGTAAACCGCATTGCATTTTAGACCATCTTCACTGCAGAGCATCACAGCACAAAATCAAGTTCTCCCTGATGCAGTTTCTAAAGGAGTTTAAATGTCATGTGTATAATTCAGAAAATATGCTGAAATTATCCAGTTTGTCATCGAATTTCGTATCGGATATGAACTACACATCCAGACTGCAGTTTGCTCAGGGAATCTTTTTCTCCTGTTACCCAAACAGAGGAAACCATTTCTAAGCTTGAGTTTCCTTTTACCCCCCGTATCGCTCAGAAATTCATTATCTAATTGACAATAACCCCTCATCTAATTTGCATTGAATTGTTTTAGAGGGATTATTCGGAAATAGGCTTGAGATGAGCGTCCTTGGGAACATTTAGCCCTAGTCCCAAGGCAAGAAAGGCTTTTCCTAATAATTCCGCAGATCCCATTTTAAAAACAGGTCTCTCTGTGAAGCACCTCAACTGATCTCTACATACATGAACAACCCCTTTCTACATGCCCTGCATTCACGCTCAAACGTGAAAGATAACCTACAAACTACGTGCTGCATACACATCTGGATTGTTTTGAGGATGTATTCATAATATTAGTATTAGTAGCTGTATAAGTAGTAGATGGTAGATATTTATTGTCAAGACTCAAGTGCAGTTGAACATTTATTGTGAGATTATGAAGGCTGATGGGTGTAACGCCGGTAGAGAGAGCTTGCTAGCACGTGATGACAATTAACTTCCTTATTTTCTCATCGTCACCCAATTATAAAATTTCCTGACAGATTTTTTATTTATTTATTTTTTAGCACTAGCAACTAGTGTGAAGAGTGAAATTCAGGCGTTGATCATTTTTGGTCATGACTACAATGTACTTTCTCTTTTCGGTGCACTTGCTGAGGAATCGACACACGTTTTTTAAATGTTCACTTTTTGTTCAATAGAACATCTCTTCCCCATCACTGAAGTGAATCTGCTATATCAGACATAGAAATACACGTGCTAGCTTTGTTTGTAGTCCCATGGTTGGCTCGTAAAATCAAGCATTTATGTGAATACATGCAAATATAATTTCCTTCCTTGTCAACCTAATGACTACAAAGTACTGTTACTTTCCACGCACAAAACCATGTTTAGTAGGCACAAACAGCACATATGTTCAATAGGAAAAAAAAAAGTTTGTAGTGTTTGCCACCCACTTGCTAAACAGAAAACTATTCCAACTCCCCCTACTACTTAAGGATGTACAAGGTTTATTACAATAACCTCATCGACCAATGCATGCTGGGAAATAAAAAACCTTAGCGACACTGCGCCGGAAAAGCGAGCTGTCATTTTTTAAAGGCACGATAGAGACACAGCCCTCTCAACTACAATGCCGGATCTGCTAAAGGAGGCTACGCAGAATAATTGCACTCCAAAGAGAATACGTGTTCTATTTGGCATACTGCATGCTCGGTGGGATTCCAAGGAGGCTTAGCAACACAACAAAAAAACCACACTGAGTCACGCAACTAAAACCACTGCTGCAATAATTTGATGTAAACAGCTAAACTTTAATGTGGTATGTTTTAGCATTTTTTTTTTTAAACAATACTTGCCAGTAACCCCGAAAGTTACGGAGCCAATTCTCCATTTTGCCTGTGTGAAACTGGCGGGGATCTGAAGAGGAACTTCCCTTTCAAAGATAATGACTTTCTCTTAAAAAGACATGCTATGTAAGTACCTATCAAGTGAAGAAAAAGGGAGCATCACGGTTCATACACCAATTGAATACGCAGTTATTGTACTCTGTGAAATGCTAAAGAGCCTGAGCTGAATTAATTAGGGTTCTTTTTGGATACATCCATTAACTCTCGGTTAACGCGCCGCATGACAGGGAGAAAAGGTGAGAAGGGCACAGCCTACAGCCCAGAGCACTCAACCACATCTTCCGAGGACCCAGAAGTACACAACGGCATGAACCAAAGAGGTTTGTTGGTTTTAGTCCGATGTGCGAGACAAGAAGCAGAAGTGCGTACTCGGTTGGGGGTGGCAAACATACATTTACCCAGGATCCTGGAGCAACAAAAAAAATCACAGAGTAGGAGATACCCACATTTTGGGGAAGCTGACCTGTTCGTCATCTGCAGGATATCGAGATAAAATAGTCCGGGTACATATCGTACAATAGTATGACACTACGGTTGCAGTCTTCTTGATGTTCTTAAGCAATCCAAAAATAAGAATTTAAATAATTTCTAAAAAGAATGGGATAAAATCCAATCTGATCTTGACCCAGGAAGTGATGACCCCTTCACAGTGATCACTACTCCTGGTGTAAGGGGATAGGGAGCACAAATTCTTCACACGTGAGATGCACTTCGGCGCAATTTTTATGGTTCATACAATATATCACAGATCAATTAATTAACTAATCAACAGATTAATTTAAGAGATACTAGAGACGGTTTTAGCTGTGGTTATTATGATAGTTGTTGAATTTTTTCAGAAATGAGGACCGACACTCTATCAACTGGTATACGCAACATATTTGACAGTACTTAGTTGTGAGTTAAATTACATTTAAGGTAGGTAGCTGGTGGAAGTAACATTATCGATTTTATCCGACATCTTGATAAAAAACTTTTCAATAGTCCTTTCAGTTTCAAAGGAACCAATCAGTGCATGATAAAACAACATTTCTTCCTGTAAAGCGTACACCCATTAGATCCTTTGGGAATGCCCCTTTTGAGGGCACCTCCGAAGGTGCCTTTTTTTGATACCTTTCAATTGAAACACCCTTAAAAACAGCCGCGATTACCCTTGGTTTTATCCCTCCTAAAGCAACTTCACTTCGAGTTGGAACACCGCCTGTGTATTTCTCTGCAGCTTTTCGTTTCAGCGTGCCCCTATTCCTTTCTGTGTGGATATCTGTAATGTAATCAGATCAAATGTTGCTCCACTTAGTCAGACCCCCAATCCGTGAGACTTACCGCGCACTTCTGTTAGTTTCTTGCACGGCGAGCATGGGAAGGTAATTGATTTGAGGAAACGGTCTGATGAGAAACAGATGGTGGCTATCACCTGTAGCCCAACAGCATTCTGACAGTGAACAAAAAATTGACTGGCGAAAAGGGGAGGGGGTACAGGTGTGACCTACTGTAGCAACAGTTTCTTTATTACACTTTCCCAAGTTCATATTAATAGATAAAGAGCTTTCCCATACATACAAAGCAATGGATTCAGGAATTATGGCCGGGAGCTGGTTACTGTTCCTGTTTGCAAGGGAAGAGGTGAAGGTTAGTTTCTTTCTTGGAAAGGTGGAAACAAAGAACAATTAAAAATTTCTACGTTTGTTTCAGCATGAAGCTTACCTCCGTCTTTTATTATAGATACACGTATGAATAAAAAAATACATGGAGCAGTTCAATGCAAATGTACCAGGTTTTCTAGATGTACAATTGCGACTTACAAAAGTTAAAAAAAATGCTATTTATGATAAATACACAGACAGATGTATTTATGCAAGTTAGATTGACAAGAAAAAAAGGAGGTACTTCTACATCAGTGTATTATTACAGCCATGTAATGCATGCTTTATAAAGTCCTTGCAATTTTAAACAGTATAAGCATCAGAGCTATTCAGCTTTCATTGTATAATACTTTGAGGTCCAAAGAGGAAAGCACTTATAAAAATGCAAGTCAACAACTGATTTGTCAACTGATACCCGTGGATATTATATCAAACCTCCTCCATTTAATCTTTGGATCTTACTCATTATGTAAAATGCTTATTAATATCCATTATTTGTTCTAATGAGTCACGCCATCTGTTTATTTAAATGATTTGGACTGTACTGATGAAACCTACATCTTGCATCCTGCGCAGTGCAAAGTTAGGCAAGGGAAACTGTGGAAAATAAGTGTTGCGTCGCACAGCGGGGGGCCCCCCTCCTAACCACTGCTCCGTTCCATTGAAATGCATTTCTCCCCCCCCCCTCCCCCAGTCTGCCACGTGGATCCAGTCAATACCAAACCATGCTATTTTTTTCCCCTATGTCCGTCAGCATGCATCCAAAAGCCTTTTCAGACTCACTACGTGGGTGGATTATCCACGTTATGAATTCCATCAATTATTACACAAGATGCCGTCAGTAGAAAAATCCATCAGTCTTACCAACTGGCTTAATTTTCAATCTGAAATGTACCTAGCTTTATCGGTGGTTACCTTCTTAACATTAAATATTTAGTCCTCAACAAGGCCTGGCTACCCACTTAAAGCATGGGTAGAATGGGTTATGTTACAAATTAGGGGTCTGCTCTCCCGCGGGAGTCCCGCAGAACCTGCGGGTCCGACGCACCATTGTGCGGCTCAGGGCAAATTTTGAGAGCTCAGTGCGGGTGTGGGCGGGAGGACAGAGATGTGTTTGCGGGAGCGGGAGAAAGAGATGATTTGCTGCCTCCCGCAAAATATGTGTTTGGGCTCGAGATGCTGTTTGGGAGCAATTAAAAAAAAAACGTGTTTTGGGCAGCCTAAACCGGTGGATGTTGTTGTTTACGCGGGGTCACGGGGCGCGTATAGAACCCATCCCTTCCTGCTACTCTGTTGCCGACAGAATGACAGAGGGAGAGGGAAGCGCTGGGGACGTTAGTAACTTTTTAAAGGAAGGGACATTCAGAACCAAAAAACCACCCTAAGGGAAATCAGACATTCTGCAGTCTTTCTCAGTAGTGTGTAACAGCGAGGAAAATCACCTACCTTTTGCCTGCTGCGATAAATACCAAAATTTGCTAACATAGAGTGGACACAATTCTGGGTAGAGGCAGAAATTTCGTGGGGCAGAAAGCAGGACTGAAAATCCATCCTGCATAGACTCTTGCATGCGGGCTTTAGTGTGCGGGAGCGGGATTAAACTTTACAAATGCGGACGGGAGCGGGACTAAAAATTACACATTTGTGCTGAAAAATCAGTCCCGCGCAGACCTCCAGTGCAAATGCTTCTTATAATATCTGCATTCCGTCAGTCTTACAGTTATTCGAACATGGATACTGAGCAACACAAAAGCCTAGATTTTGGGGGTATAATCACTCAACCATTTTTTCTATTGCTTGTTATAGTGCCACGATGTTTTGACAGACACACCTGGACATATGATGCGTGGTACAGAACGGAATGCTAATGAGAGTTCTGACTGAGAACCATCGCTTTTGTTTAACAGCTCTGACCAGTTCAGTCGGATCACATGATAGTATGCAAGTTGGTTAGAGTTCACCAAAATAGTGTCATGTATTTTTTTCTGTATTACCGTGAGCACTAAATTGTAAAGAAGTCTCTATTCTCTTTGGTATTCAAGAACAACATTTCACTTCAAGCCCAACCATGTCTCTTCTAGGACAAAACGCCTTGATGTTCACAGTCGCTTCTGAGCATACCAACTGTAGAGGGCAAAATACTATATGAGAGCAGAGACGAGGCCTAATTCATTGATCAACTGTGTCTCAACTCAAGTCAGTACAAATGGGTAGACCTTGGGATTTCAGCCACACCTCATTTTTCCACGCTAGTCAGTTAACGATAAAGGAACACGTGGTATCAAAACATATGAACACAACAATCACTTCATTGGAGAGCAACGCTCTTCTTTAGTCTAAAATGTGCCACTTACTTTTTTTCTCAGCAAAAATTCAGTCCTTTACACAAAAAGAGGATTTTGAGGAACATTTTTGCCGAGACATAAAAACATAATACTACCCATAGATTCACATTTGATGCCCGTAATGGGCTGAGCGCCACTTAACGCAATTTCAGAAACGTCAGAATCCTCTTCCGCAGTCTCTGATTTGTTGGAATTGTCTGGCCAGCCACTTTCTGGATATTTGCCCCCTCGTATGTCTTCATCATCTATCTTGCAACCTGATTTTCAAGTGCCCTGAGTAACCTCTGCAAGAATCAAATTGCAGACCTCCCCGAGGTGACGGACAGATACAACGGCGATCATATTATGCAACAACGTAAAGGGCAGAGAAAAAAGAGAAAATAGAGGGGGCCGAACAATAGGCCTGGTCTTAGTACAATGCCCAACGACAGTTCTACCCCGCCTCGCCCCGGGTGTAGGGCATGTTCATCACAAAAATCATCAATAGGAGGCAGTATTTTAAAATAAATCACTGTTTCTTTAATGGCTTGGTGAAAAAGGTGCAAAAAACCCCAAAAACAACCGTATTCAAAAATCTGGTTCCATAAACATTCACTATTTATCTCACACCAGTTCAGCTCAAACAAGCTCAAAACTCATTCAACTACATTCCCCTCCAGTACGTACAGGCCCTGACTAAACAAGCCTGCAGCCATTTGTTCTTAGCTGATTAACCATTGCCTCTAGCTGTAGCAATTACTCAGCTAAGGACTGTTTGCAATTAGCAGTCAATACTGGAATGTCAGGCTGGTAGGTTGTAAAGGGACAGGACACAAATTCACTACCCACTGTTATACCACAGTTAGAATTTGTTTATATATATATATATATATATATATATCGGGCTTGTGAGAGATCACTTACACAACTACAGTGGTCATTATACTGAACTATGGGCAAAACCTAGATGGGTATGCATGTCACTCACAGATGAAAAATACTTACAACAGACAGCTCCAATGTTTGATTTCTTTAACTACATTAAAATAAATCTGCACGGAATTATCATCATCTTTTGTAAACGCAACGCATCACACATCGCAATGATATATCAAAGTGCATACCATTAAATTCGGGGCATTTATACTAAATGTAATGGATAATCTACAAAATCTTTTTTTTTGTTGTTTTGTAAGATTGCTCTCTCTGTCAGTGGGAAAATAAAGCTTTGATCTCATAATTGGCACTACAACAGACATATGCAACGTTTCCCTCATGTGTCAACCTTAAGTAGGTTCCTTTCGAGTTGTTTGGGGGGCACCCAAAGCAGATCTTTTGAACCTGACTGCCAGAGCAGTCCGGTTTAACTAATGGGACGCATTCAGAGCTCCAGATGTCAAGGTCTTCCACGGAGGGGGAAAAAAAAGTAATTCAACCTCAGTAACAATACGCACCAAAGATGCCTTTAAATCAAAAGATCAAAAGAAGCCTGTATGTCAGTTACTGGAGCACTCAGTTGTTTATTAATCGTCAAAATTAATTTGTTTAGAAATGTTGACTACAGAATGGGGCCTGCTCTCACTTCAAATTGCATTTGCAGTTTTCAAACAATTCCTTGCCAGTCAGATTTACCTAATGCTGCTGCACAGACTGATTATGTCAAAATAAATCATTGAACTCAAAATATTTCAGTCATTACTTTTCTGGGATGGTTAGTTATCCCAGAAAATATACACTATATAGACAAAAGTATTGGGCCACACCTCTTAATCATTGAATTCAGGTGTTTCATTCAGTCCCATTGCCACGGGTGAATAAAATCAAGCACCTAGCCAAGCAGTCTGTCTTTACAAACATTTGTGAAAGAATGGGTCGTTCCAAAGAGCTCACCGAATTTGAGCATGGTACTGTAATAGGATACCAACATTGCAACAAGTTAGTTCGTGAAATTTCTTCCCTCCTAGATATTCCACGATCAACTGTAAGTGGTATTATTGAAAAGTGGAAGTGTTTAGGAACCACAGCAACTCAGCCACGAAGAGGCAGACCACATAAAGTTACAGAGCGAGTAAAGTTACAAAGTTGCCTGGCATTAACATCAGCACAAAAACTGTGTGCCGGGAGCTTCATGGCATGGGTTTCCATGGTCGAGCAGCTGTATGCAAGCCTTACATCAACAATCACAATGCCAAGCGTTGGATGGAGTGGTGTAAAGCTTGCTGGAGCAGTGGAAACGTGTTCTGTGGAGTGACGAATCACGGTTCTCAATCTGGCAGTCTGATGGATGAATCCGAGTTTAGCAAATGCCAGGAGAACATCTCCTGCCTGACTGCATTGTGCCAACTGTAAAGTTTGGTGAAGGAGGGATAATGCTATGGGGTGGTTTTTCTGGGGTTGGCCTAGGCCCCTTAGTTCCACTGAAGGGAAATGTTAATGCCTCAGCTTTAAAGACATTTTGGAAAAATTCTATGCTTCCAACTTTGTGGAACAGTTTGGGGAAGGCCCTTTTCTGTTCCTGCATGACTGTGCACAAAGCAAGGTCCATAAAGGCATGGTTGGATGATTATGGTGTGGAAGAACTTAATTGGCCCACACAGGGCCCTGACCTCAACCCTATCGAACAGCTTTGGGATTAACTAGAATGGAGATTGCGAACCAGGCCCTCTCGTCCAACATCAGTGTCTGACCTCACAAATGCTCTTCGGGAAGAATGGGCAAAATTATATATATATATATATATATATATGTGTGTGTTATATATGACTATATGCATTTTATAGAAACTACATGGAACTACATGCAGCCAAATACATTTATGTAACCATTTTCTGCCAATAATTATAAAGAAGGGATCTGGCCAATCTCCTATTTTGGACATAATTTGGCAATATTTAAAATGTAAAAAATGCTTGGGGTATTTCTCCGTTAAAATAATTATATAGATTTTACTCAAATCAATAAGAGAATTAAGACAGCCAGGTTTAAGAGAGAGCTCACTGTTCATGGCTGTGTTTCCATGAAACTAGCGCCACTAAAAGGCTTAATCACTATTTATATTATATATCTGCGCTGTAGATAACTTTTTACAAAGTGTAATGTATTACATAGTTCTTTCCAGTACAAGATGATCGGAGAACTGTTCTCACCTTCACATTAAAACTGGAGTTGGGAATTAATTATTTTTTTTAATCATGGGGCAATAAAATGTAGTACTGTAGTGGAATAGATTGAAGAAATAATTATATGCATACGTTTGATCGGATTAACGATTTAGATCTTTATGAATCAATGACAAAATGCGATATGACGTCATGAAAGAATTTCATATACATCCTATAGAATTTTTTATGTAAAGCACTGTTATGGTCAAAAATATATTTAAGTTTACTCCAAAGGAACAAAATACCTTATAATAAACATTTATAAATAAATAAACAAACATGCTATTTTCATCACAGGAAAAAGAAACATCTCAGTACGATATGTACTAATTACAGGTTCCAATAAGATAGAAGACAGATGTTCTACACTGCAAATAAAAATAGGAGAATCACAGCTGGAGTCTCTCTCGAGTAGGCCAGACTTCTCCCAAACTAATTTTAATGATCAGGTCCAAATTATTTGATAACCATCTGTCTAGATGGGTGTTTTTCTCTGTTTACTCACCCACTTTCCAACGCCAAAAACCGCAACAACAAACACGCTGCGGTAATTCTCATAAACAACTCATTTTGTGGCCTTGACAGTAGCTGAAAAATGTAGTAGTCTCCAAAATGTATAGTGCTTCCGTTTTCTCCCTGTCTTGGTTCACCTGCTTTTCTCTTGGTCTCTCTGCATGCTTGTACCTGGATTGACGGTTTGACCACGTCCCCTCAGGTCTGTAACCAATCCTACATCCTGCACGACCAATCCAATGTGTATTAAGAAATACAAAAGAAATTCAAAAGTTGTGCAGCAGTGTGGTGTGTATTTATCTGTAATTTGTATACAATAAGCACAGAACCAAACACACATTTTCTTATTAATCTTGCTGCGGGTAACATGGAATTAGGGGCTTTTGTTTAAACCACATTGGTAACACAAGTTATCGCCTCTAGTTTAATTAGTTAGATTGCGAAAGGTTGAAATGGTGGCTCAGCATCCAAAATCCATCCATGTACAGAAAAGTATTTAAATCCGTCTATGTAAGTAATTGTATTAGACAAATCAGTAGTCACGCAACTACAGTGTAACTGATTTTCCACAATTTCAATGGGGTCGTTACAAATGCATTTAAGCGTTTTGGTTGTGGACGACTCACGGCGAGAGAATTGATTTTAGAAGGTGTGCTTGAATAAGCTGAATTCGCTATCACAGACAGCGTTCACAGACTAACAACAGACACTAGCTCACCCACTCGCACATTGCTCAGACCTGCTCCACGCCTAGCTAGCCAATCCCCTAGATTATGGGTACCTCCACCTGTCTTCCCTTTGGTGCTGGTTATCTCCACCACAAAAATTGAGTCTGGTAAGATATTTAGTATCTTTTGCGCAGTGAAACGAATGCCTTGCTGAAAAAATCCACATAACACGAATAGGTTTGCGGGTATACTCTGTATCAGCCATTTTGGGAGTCTGTAATCCGAGGCATTCAGACACTGGACAGTCTCTGCACACTCAGGAACTTGCTATCAATTTTTATGTGGCCGCTCCTGCTCTGCCTTAAAAATTTGGGGAATATATGGGTACAAGTCTATCCTATACATGATTCATAATTTGTTCAAATGGTAAGCAGGGCCCCTGCTTTCCTTACAGAATGCATTATATAGTGTGGGATTCCTAGGCAACAGCTATGCAATTCCATAATATTTACTGTGTAATTTCAGGTACACAATCTGAGTTGTAATTGCACAGTAAACTTGCATGATACTTACATGGTAATTTCATACATAACAGCAGTCATATTAGGGTGTATAAATGGTTAAATTAAGAGCACAATAAAAACTGCCACAGTGCAAATACACGGTAATTGGAGACATTTAATGTAAATTGTTACCAAATCATTAAAAACAGCTGCGCCAAAGGGGTTTTTGGTTCGTTAAAGACATATGCGGTAGATAGAGAGAGATAGCAGTAGAGATTTAAAATTTAGAAAACGGGTTTTATCGCAGAGCTGTGATGATCTGCTATTGTGAAAAGCTTTTTTTGTTAAATATTGGCAGCCTAAGGCCTTGCGCTCTAAACAGCATCGAGTGATCTCATTGCACCCTGGTGATAAAGGACTATCAACTTTCAAGCATAGCACAAACTATGACCCATAATAGTATTGGCTTTTAAAATATATCTATATCTGTCTATATTTATATACATTTTAGGTCTGCTCTCAAGCACAAACTCTCAACTCGTTTAAAATACATCTTTTAAAACTGCATACAGTAAGTCTGCAAATGGAAGGAAAAGAGTGAATCCCTGTCCTTTTGGTCAGATTGGACCCTAAACTTCTTCAGCTTGAGTTGAGCTGCAAAAAGGTAACATGGGTACTATTCGCAGAGGGCTACAACAGAACTTATTATTATTATTATTATTATTATTATTCTGACATGTAAGTGTCATCCTAAGGGTCCACGTCTTCCATCAGCATGGCTTTTTTGTACAGCATGAAATGCAACAACCGGCTCCTGCTCGCCCTTGATTTTTAGTTTTATCTCTGAGAAAGACATTTTTTTTTCCAGCACCCATAAGAAACCATGCAGATTGTAAAGTACTGGCACAGTGTACAACCAACCCACTTGTGTTGGGTAAAGCCAGCTCCAGCAACTAGCCGAAATTGTCTTTACTCTAATCAGTCTTATCAACAGCTCCTCCACAGGGCACAATGAAAAGTGTTTTAAATTAAAAAAAAGTTTATTTACATTTATTTTCCAAACTGAACTAATTATACAAGGGAACTGTACACCGAGTGCCGTGAATACTGATCACTTTTGTGTCTCACGTTTAGCATTTTCATATCCATTGGAATGAACGAGGCGATTCAAAATGTTGAAATATAATCTTCCATGCAGTTCGGGCGTTTTCATTATTTTAATAGGTCGGCTTCTATATTAACTCAGCTAAAAGTTTATTTTGAAATGAAGTTTTAATTCAACCTGCCTAATTTATAGAGCTTAAAGGGCACCCCTGTGTAACCAACCCTAAACCGGAACGCCCCCATATCAATTTACAAGCATTCAGTCTCCGTATGGAGGCTTTCTGTTATTTTTATTGATGGTAAATTGTTCTAGTCCCTCTTCAAACTAGCACTACACCTGCCCAGCTAATTACCACTGACCTCAACGTGCTGTAAAGTGTCTCATCTCTCGCCTTCAGCTCTCGCACTGCAGCTTCATCACCGTGCGTTCAATCAGGCAGGTGAGATCAGTTATCTCCCAGCTTCCTCTTACCAGATTTCCAGGTTTATGGTGGAAAAAAGAACAGTTCCAACTAATGCACTTTGTCATATTCATCTTGTCTTGATTTTTATAAAATTGTAGCTGTATGAGAAAGCTAATATGTAACTTTTTATAGGCTGTGAAGAGGTTTCTTGGTGTTAGGATAATAATTGTAATTTCCTAATCTCCCTGTTTTTAAATTTTTAAAACATTTTTTAAATGTTAAAGCACATGGTGTTCCATGAAGGTTTTAAAAGTTTTAAAATCCATTTCTACATTGAAAATGATGAAACTTGGTAGTACTTCTGTAACCTTCTATGAAATATAAAACATTTCACATGGACCCCAGGCACCGATTACGGATCATGTCCAAAATGAGCAGTAAGATGAAATCAGTCTAAAAAGGAATTCTGTGAATATAAAACTGTAGGCTGCACAAATGGAGCTAAAGAACACAACGTGTTAGTTCTGATTTAAATTCACGTTCTTGAATGCCTCATTTTAAGTCAAACTTAAAACTTAACTTCATTGGGCAATTAATGCGAGCATTAACTAACATATCATTCCGTTTATTTAACAACAAGAATAGTAATTAGAATTTTAGCATTTTTTCAGAATTAACATATTTTACTGTTTACCTGGGAATTTTGTATGGACACTCTGTCTCTAATTTAAAAAAAACCTTTAAAAAACAAATATGGTGAGCACTACCGTTCCACCATCCTTGAACAAACTTATCTGTGCAATTAGTCTATCTCGATTAATTAGAGCTATCTCAATTAATTAGGCCCACTGCTGACCTTTGAAATGAATGCTCTCCGGCTGTTAGTCTCTCACGCAATCTCCTGCAAAAAGGTAACTAGGCATATAAGACTAATTATCTTGCATTACAATGGAAGAAAAGTGTAGTCTGTAGAATTTGCAATTTGCTTTTAATATTTTAAAGAAGAAGCAACTGAATGAGTGTGTAGCCTTTCTATGTTTTCCTGTGGCTCTAATAGAAAAGGAATATTCTCTCAAAGAACATTTTCCAAATGTATATCTCCGGAACAACAATAGCCTTCTTGGTTAAAAATTCTGTAGTGGCCTGCTGAGTGGCTCAGTAGATAAAGGTGGTTACGCAAGTGCAGGTTGAACCATACGCAGTTTGCCGGTTCAAATCCGGCACATTTGTTGATTTGTTGTGACCGGGAAAGCGAAGCAGCACACAGTTTGTATAGGGCTATCTGGGCTGGGGTGGATGAACTTGGCAAGGCTTCTCTTGGCTCATTGTCAATGATTGCCTCCTATGTGCTTCCCAGAAGCCTGCAGGTTTGAAGTACCATAGAGAGGGATGCGACTCTCCTCCGAACCGCACTGAATGTCTTAGTTTACAGTGTAGTTTACAGAAGGGAAAAGAGGTGGGTGGCTCAACTGTTGCACTTCCTCACCTATGCATATGAGATAAAGAAATTCAAATCAGAACAACAGATTATAATTTAGCCACCTGGTTAGTATCGATATTACGCTTTTCCCTGGTACAACCGAAAATCAGTAGCAATGAGCACCTCCGGTTCCATTAAATCTTAAATAAATCATGCATGGTCATTCTTCAAGGGGACCGCCAACAACAAGGGCCAAACGTTATTACACAAGATATCTTATACGGAAGAATGTCAGAGAATGTTACAGTCCTGCAACACACCACTAGAGGAGACGTGAAGTGGAACTCTGTATCCCTCACAGTATCCAAACTCTGAAGGGGTGATTTTTCAATCCAGGGTTGACTCTCGAACGTCATGCTGAATGCCATAAAGACATTTTTTGTTCCATCTTGAAATATGGCAAAGATGGGTCCCATTCTGTTGGAGTCCATAGTCCTCTTGTAGTGATTACTTTGAACCCCAGCATTTAGGTCTCTCTAAAACTTCAAATATTGTTATAGATGCCTTCATGACAGGTTTAGAGCTGATTTGCAAATCAACTATTTTTTTCCTCTGTGTTTACCTTGTTTTATTTTCTGAATCACCTTTTCCCATTGTTTACAAGTCTTATTTTACTCCCTATATCTGCTATGTTTTTGGCTTCTGTAATTCTGTAAAAGGCCACTTCCATGCAATTTGACGCTATTTATTTGCTTTAGCATTTAAATTAGCATGTACAAATGTCAATCAAATCATTTGAAAGTCACCTTTCGGCTTCTACAGTCACTTCTTATAAACACATATTTATTTTTTATTATATATTTTATATATAAAATTCATATTTTCCAACTGGTTTAGGGTTAAGGTCAGGGTTACATGGGAATGCTCTGTAAGCTCTATTAATTAAGCAGGTTGAATAAAAATTTCATTTTAAACTTTTAACCGAGAAAAAACACTATGATTGTAAAAGTGGTGACTTCCATGTGATATGATTAGCTCTAGTAAATGCTAATTTATGTATTTTTCTTCTATCCATATTGTTATTTTTTTGCTTTTGTTAACAGTCGCCTGATAACCATCATTTTATGTATTTAGAAAATTTAAATAAACTGGTTGGTGTAAATAATAAAGCAGGATTAATAAAGGATAATGCTGTATATTGCACAGCCAAAACTATGTGGACACCTGCCCATCGACACATCTGATTCCAAACTCTTTTGAATTAACATGGAGATGGCTTTCCCATGATGTTGGAACATTACTGCAGGGACTTATTTCAATTCAACCACAACTGAGGTCAGGGACTGAGGTTGGTCAAATTTACCTCACAGGAGGTAAAGGTCAGGGCGCTGTGTAGGCCAGTCAAGTTATTCCACACTAACTATTTCTGTATGGACCTCGCTTTGTGCACAGGCGCATTGTCATGCTGGACCAGGAAAGGGCCTTCCCATAAATTGCCATAAACATTGCTTTGAATGCCAAATTATATTGTTTTGTCACGTTTTTTCTCAACCAGAACAGAAGATATCTGTACTTGGATAGACTTTTTTTTTAAAGGACACGTCACAGGATTTGTGTATTTATATGTAAAATTTTTCAGTGCTAATTTAAGAACTGGGCCTCTGTACTCCAGTCTTCATTCCTTCGAGACGGACTTTACATAGAGGTCCCTCTATTTCATGACTGAAGTGTTCTCTTTCTCTCTCTCTCTCTCTCAGGAACATATCATGATGGATGTCTCTTCTACTTTTACAAAGGTATGCCGATTCTCAAGTGGCGTGTCTCATCAAAGCTTTGAAATAGAGCTGTCCGCATCCACTGTGGCCACCGTGATTCGCATTGTGATTCAAGCAGTGTTCAAGGCCAAACACATCTCCAGCACCTGCCTCTCCTCGTGCCCTCATCCTATGCTGACACGCAGCATGGGATTTCATTTGTCACTTTGTTTATGATGACAGTTTTTATTATTTCCTATGAAGTCAAGAGGCAAGAGGATTTTCTTTCCTATTCATGATTTCGATGAACAATTGCAAGGTGGGGTGGAAGGAAAACGGCCGGCCCTCCAAGTACCAGGGTTGGCCAAACCTGATGTACACAGATAAAGCCATTTACTTTTTCACCATGTGAGTTTTTGAATTGAAAGTTGGAACCAAACATACATACACACCTAAAAAGTGATAACGTTTCAGCTTCATCACAGCCAGTCTGCCTCAGGAACTGTATCACCTAGAAAGAAAATAAAAACTAAAATCTCTCCATCAGCCATCTCTCATCTCACAGGTATTTCGCCCATGGATCCAGATGGCAACAGGTGCCAGGAAAATAATGTCCTCTGACACACAAACACTCACACAGACAACTCAATCATGCGCTAAGCAGTTTTTTCGGTCTAAGGGCTATGATCACTGTGTATTTGTCTCCTCTTTTTCCTCCATCTCCTGCCCTAGTGACTGAAACTAGTCTGAATGACAGCTAGCCAAAAGTATATCTGTTAAACACCCTCCATGGTCTGGCATCCCCCGGGTACACAACCAGTCAGTTGTTGCCCTGCCCAAATACACCATACCTAGAAGGTGTACATACACAGGACTGCCACAAAGACACTTAACTGCTTCTTGACTGCTACAGCCAGCCAGGGAGTGAGTCTGCAGCCCTTCCCCACCACTGTTATCCACCCTGCTTCTAGCCATCCTTAAAAGCAACTCACTGTTCATTAAAGCAACTTACTGTTCATAAAAGCAACTTACAACAATCGGCTGCCAAGCAACAGCTATGATATGTGATACGTTTGGTGCTAACAAGTTTCCTAATTCCACCATTACACCTATTTTGAACAGAATTGACCGTGTGGATGCAGGTACACCACCCCGCATGCTTTCTTTGTGTTCCTCCCTTTTCCCTGGTGGCTCAACATGAGCCATTTCATCCAGCTATTAGTGGAACTAAACGGTAAATCAATAATGTAAATTCTTAAACAGTGACTTTCAGTGCCTAGTTAAATCAGAGATTAGGAGCAGTTTTGTGATAATCAGAAATTCTTTATCTCTCCCTTACTCACATTTCCTTGGGCTGTTGTATATTTATATCCACGATAAGTAGTCAGTGTGGTTCTAGTTATTTAATATTGATATGCCAACACATATGAACGCTCTCGTAGTAGTAGTTAAATATATTAGACAAAATGTTCTGTATGTTTTGTGGGTGTGTGTATAAGTTTACCTTCTGTGTCTGTGTCTTTGTTTTCCTTTAAGGCGGTTCTAAAAGATGTCCTTCCCAACAGCAGGGACTGTGAAGTGTGTTTTGTTGTTGCAGAGAATCATAAATTAGCAAGTCTGTTTTCATTTGCGCTGCTGTCCAAATGAGGGCCAGATAGAGGGCGCATTTGATGCTCGAGTGCCTTCACCAGCAGGTTTTTTTCTGTTACTGAGTAGTAATACTGTGAAAAAACCAACCTTTCTTTGTTGCTTGCCCTTCAATAAACGCCTCTATTGCAGCGCGGCTGAAACAACGATAATAGCAAATCTGCTTCGATAATTGGAGCTGAAAGTGACACACGGGACCTGGAGCTGGGCCGACATCCTGGGAGGAAGAGGTCGGCCCTGGGAGATAGATTGACATCAAACGTCACAGCTTTGCTATGGCCCATGCATTAAAAATACATGTGAATGATGGAAAGACAGAATGAGGGGGTCACCAGTCTATGTGGCCCCCATCGGCCCCCTCTGTTTGCCGCGATCGTCTCCGGCTTTCCTTAGTGGCTTGTTGCCCCATTAAAATGAATGATAATTCAGTAATAATAATTACAGGTAAAAAGGCTTTAAAGTGTGTTTGTTGTCCTGCTGCGCTCAGACCAGTAAACTGTTCAGGTTCCTGTATATGGTCCCTCTTGCTGACGGTTTTTTCCACTTTTTTATTGACCTCTTGGCCTTTTTGTTAGCGGAGTTCGGCCAATAGGTAAGTACATTCAGGGACTGGCAGTATTTCTAATAAATGTACATTTTGCCCTTGTTATTCTGCCTGGCAAGAACCATGGGCAAAACTGGCGATGTATTTACAGGGTATTTGCAAAAAGGAAAAGAAAAAAGAAACACAATTTTATATTATGGTTTTAGAATCTTGTTATTACTTGCAACTACAAAATACTCCCAGTAGCACATAGCATTGGTATTTAAGTAGAGAACTTATAATGATAAACAATGTAGGCTACAGTAAGGTTATGTGCAAGACTACATTCAGACTTTGAAAGGACTCGGCTGTGTTTAATCAACTTTAATCATTACAGTATTTATTTGGCCCTACGAGATAATTGGAAATGCCTAAATGTCAGTTTATCAGGTTTAGGGTGTTGGCATTTGGCAGAGAGTGGGGGGCAGTGGTACAGCGCTGGAGTACTGTATTTGAAATATGTATTTCAATTACTTTTTTCAATTGTGCTTTTTGTTTTCCATCTCCCTAGCCATTTAACTGGCTTTCGACTTTCAAATAAAAACAAACCAATGAAGATGTCCACTCACTTTTCCTACCTAAGTTTTCATTTTGCAATCTGGAAATATAATGTAACCATCTAAATCTGGTAACCAATAGGTTCATTTGTGGCACAGCCCTCTAATACTGTTGATGGTAAAAAATATATTTTAAAATAATATAAAACATTTGTTTGGGTTGGTTCTGGTGCTCAGAGTATTGCAAAGTGAAATTACTAATTAAGAAGTCATTTATAAACAATTAGAATACTTTTTTTTGTTTACATCTCATGGGTAACAGATAGCTCTTCTGTCAACCCCATTTACACTCCATTAGAAGTTATTCATGTCTCAGGAGAAAATCAGAATTAGAGGAGAGTTTTTACAGTCTTACTGGTTTCAGCCACCTCCAGCTAATGCATTTCTCATTTGAAGATTCTCATGTAAAACAGAATAAATATAGACGCGTGTGTATCAAACCGTCTCAATCTTTAAAAATGTAGTCATTTTTTTTCTGGAAATAAATACGGAGCTCATTCCCAGATGTTTTCGGTTTGTCAGAGCTATCGTGCTTTAAAAAAATCGTTCTAGCTAGCTATGTCTGTGTCTGTTTACTATAATAATAGATTAAAAAAACCAAAGGTATGTGTGTGTATATATATATATACACACACACACACGTGTTTGTGTGTGTGTGTGTGTGTGTGTGTTTATAGGAGAGTAAAGGGTTATAGTCATCAGACATTTTGACAAATGTACCTTTTACTGGAGCTGTTGTCCAGTCACCATTTCTGGTATGCTGAGTTTCATGTGGGCGGAATTCAGAGACTCTGTTAAGTGCATAAATGTCTGTCAAATGGGCACAAAGTTAATGTGGCAAGATGAATAACTGGGATAAATTATTGAACAAATGCCCCCTCTAGGGCCGCTGTTAAACAGTTATTTCACTTGCTCCAATCCGTTAGTGTCCCAGATTAAATCAATGAATGACAGCAGCAGGTAAATTGTAGAGATTTTGCTATGTAGGCTGTGGAAGAAAGAAAATTGTATTTTTGTTTTGTTTTTTTGTTCATCATTTTTTGTGTGAAACAGACCAGCAATTTTTGGGGGGCCTAAAAATTTGTTTGGGCTGATTGGGAATATGAACAAATGTCCAGGAGATGCTACAAAGGAGATAACATACGACACAAACTAAACAAGTATAATATAAGCATTAGCACACACAAATACGCATCATAAAATAAGCATCAATGTCGCAGTCAGTTCCTGGGGTGGGGGGTATTGTTGAAAGAGGTAAGTTTCCTCTTGAAGGCAGTAGAAACTTTAGATTGTCTGACGGCCTCAGGTAGGGTGTTCCACCATTTTGGTTTGACTGACAAGAATAGTGGACTGGACAATCCAAAAAGAAGGCGCCACAAGGCACCTGGCTGTGGATGATCGCAAGCTTCTGGGGGTACCCAGGAACCGATCCAGTGGTAGCTCAGTGGGTGAGGTAAGACTCTTGTAGCGGATCCGAGCTACAACGGGTAGCTAGTGTAGTTTGATGAGGAGGGGGGACGTGGGTGAGCTTTGGTTGAAGACCACCCGAGTTGCAGCATTTTGAATTAGGTGGACAGCTCTATTCAAGGAAGCTGCCAGGCTAGCCAGCAGCGAATTTCAGTAGTCTAGGGGGGAGATCACCAGTGCCAGCTTTAAATATCATTAATGGAGCAGGTCCAGGTACAATGCCTACAGCATGCATAGGATTGATGGCAATCTTACAGATTACTGACTGCCCTTCCTGCAGGGTTTTCCTGCTCTGGCATTTCTCCAGTGACTTAAGCAGTAGTCCTAACGAAGGTCAATAGCACATCAATGACATTATCAGGATGACAGAGAATGTCACATCTTTTCAATAAAAAAACTCAACATAAGTGCCAGTCATTGGAGGGAGATTTTGTAATTTTAATTACAAAATAGTTGCAATAAGCAACAGCAACACTGTGCTATCGGTTAAATTATAATAAAATGTATTTTCATGAAGACAAAAATTGACACTCTTATCAGTGTTCTCCATGTAAATGCATTGGCTAAAGGCTCAGGTAAGATGTTAAATATTTTCTGCCTGAGAAAATCCAGTGTTTAATAAAAATAAAAATAAAAAATAGAAATCACATGATTTATCACAGTAACTCACAGTAGATGTTAATTGAAAATGGATTTACCACAATTTCTCAGAAAGTTTTTAAAGTCTGGTGACTATAGTGGTTGCTTTATCAATCCATCAAAAAATGAACAAGCTTTTTTTTCAGTGAGCATGTTCCAATTACACACACACAGGAACATGCATGGACAAATAGAATGTTATATAATTAATAAATAATTTCAGTTAAGAGAAAATACATGCATTTAGCGGCCAGTTAATTAGGTATACCCTTCTAGTACCTGGTCAGACCCCCCATTCGCCAAGTGAACAGCTTGAATTATTCACGGCATGGAATCTACAAGGTGATTCCACGCAGCTGCTGCAGATTGGACGCCAGGACATTCGTGCTGCAAAACAGTCCGCTCAAGTAAGCTGAACTCCCTGTCATGTTCCTGGAACCGTTCTGAGACAATACATGCTTTGTGACGTGGCACATTATGTTCCTGGATGTATCCAGGGTAAGGGTAATCTGTAGAGTTGAAGTGATGCACCGGGTTAGCAAAAATGTTCAGATATGCTGTGGCAAAGGACCTGACGTGTGCCAGGAAAACCAAACCCACACCATTGCCAACACCCAGCAGTACTGTTGACACCAGGCAGGATGGGTCCATGGATTCACGCTGCAGACGTCAAATCCTGACTCTGCCATTAGCAACATGAATTGGGATTTGTCGGACAAGCAACTTTTTCCTCTCAACTGTCCAGTGTTGGCGACCGCATGCTGACTGGAGCCACTACTTACTGTTTTCAGCTAATGGCAGTGAAACCCTGTGTTGTCGTCTGCCACAATAGGCCTCCGTGACAAGGGACTGATGAGTTGTGGTTCTGCACACCACTGCTGTACAGTGCGCTATTACTTCCCTGTTTGTGGCCCGCCTCTTGGGATATTTTTTTTTTGCCACTATTTTTGCCATTCTCTTTCGACCACAGAACTGCCGTCAACTGGACTGTAGGATTGATCGAGTTTTGTGATCGGGGCATGTGCCTAATAAACTGGTCATTGAGTGTGTAGACATACAGTATATGGACAAAAGTATTGGGCCACACCTCTTAATCATTGAATTCAGGTGTTTCATTCAGTCCCATTGTCACATGTGTATTAAACTAGCCAGGCATACTTCCTTTACAAACATTTGTGAAAAGAATGGGTTTCTGAAGAGCTCACTGAATTCGAGCATGGTACTGTAATGGGACACAGTTGTAACAATTCGTGAAATTTCTTCCCTCCTAGATATTCCACGATCAACTGTAAGTGGTATTATTGCAAAGTGGAAGTGTTTAGGAACCACAGCAACACAGCCACGAAGTGGCAGACCACGTAAAGTTACAGAGCGGGGTCGCCGAGTGCTGAGGTGCATAGTGCATAAAAGTTGCCAACGCTCTGCTGACTCAATAACTGAGTTCCAAACCTCCTCTGGCATTAATATCAGTACAAAAACT
Organism: Hiodon tergisus; assembly: GCA_025775045.1. Classification (NCBI taxonomy): domain Eukaryota; kingdom Metazoa; phylum Chordata; class Actinopteri; order Hiodontiformes; family Hiodontidae; genus Hiodon; species Hiodon tergisus. The sequence continues at coordinate 22,637 of JAOVYW010043902.1, forward strand.
GTGCGCTGGGAGCTTCGTGGCATGGGTTTCCATGGTCGAGCAGCGGATGGATTGGTGTAAAGCACGCTCAGTGGAAACGTATTCTGTGGAGTGACTGGGTTTGGCGAATGCCAGGAGAATGTTTCCTGCCTCACTGCATTGTGCCAACTGTAAAGTTTGGTGGAGGAGGGATAATGCTATGGGGTGGTTTTTCTGGGGTTGGCCTAGGCCCCTTAGTTCCACTGAAGGGAAATGTTAATGCCTCAGCTTTAAAGACATTTTGGAAAATTCTTTGCTTCCAACTTTGTGGAACAGTTTGGGGAAGGCCCTTTTCTGTTCCTGCATGACTGTGCCCCAGTGCACAAAGCAAGGTCCATAAAGAGACCTTGGCCTGCTCAGAGCCCTGACCTCAACCCTATCGAACACCTTTGAACTAGAACGGAGATTGCGAGCCAGACACATTCCAAAATTTTGTAGAAAACCTTTCCAGAAGAGTGGAAGCTGTTATAGCTGCAAAGGGGGACCAACTCGATATTAATGCCAATGGATTTAGAATGGGATGTCATAAAAGCTCCTGTAGGTGTAATGTGTAGGTGTCCCAATATTTTTGTCCATATATTGTATATACACTGTGATTGGATGACTTTTGGGATGAAACACGTCCGCAGAGCGGCGCCTGGCTCTCAATGCTGTTTTCGTCTCTCACGGCCTTGGACAAACACTGCGGTTCACCTGGCTCTAGCTGTGTCGTGCTCGGGCCTACAGAGGAGAGAATTGGTCGGTTGCCAATAGTTACAAAAATAATAAATGAAAAGTGAGTGACTGAGTGAGTCTCGCATCGTGTCAGGTCTTAAGCGAATCTCTGTTTGGTTTTCAGTGGTGTGTCAATAAGGAGGAGCAGATGAGCCTCTGGTGCCACACGGAGAAAAGAACCAGCTCTAACCAGACTTGATGGATTACTCAAACGGAAGTGTTCTTTCTCCTTGCGCAAAGCGCTCCGACTAATCATCCGGTGACAGACTACCACTTCCACTGCTGCACTCCGTTTCCTTTTCCCAAGAAACGAACCGATCCATCAAAGGTGGCACAGACCAGACTTATATTTCTGCCTTTCCTTCGCGTTTTCGGCACCCCCGATGCACACGTTGAGGAACACGGATGCAGAATTTCAACACTGGATTCTGTTGGAATTAAAACGCTTGAAACATTCAAGACCAGATATAAAAGCAGTCCACATCCTCGAAACCATTTGAATTCAGGAATTTGTAAATAGAGAATGATTGGTTTTGACCCTCTAAAGAATTTTTTTGAGGCAATTCAAATACTTTTCTATTCAATTCATATCACATTTCCGTGGCCACCGCGTGGTTCGTATCACAACTATGTAATGGCAATTTTCAGCTTTGTGCAGCTGATCTTCCCAATCCTTGGTTCTGGAGAACCTTCCAGAAAAAGGATCTTTTAAGGGATCTTTCTTTAAATCATCCTTTACGCGGTAAGGAAATTTTATTAAGGCATTAAAAACCTGCACACACAGGGTCTTCCAGGTCCAGGATTGGAAACCCCCGGTTTAAATCGCTAGCCTTATGGGTCAAGTTTAACCCAATTCAAACTTTGTACTGATTGATGGCAACCTCACACTAATGCCTCGCTCACAGTAATGCATCACTTGCTCTTGTTGTGTTGCTATACTGGTGTGGCAAGTGTCTACAACCTAGCTAATGCAAAGCTTGTGCATTGCTCTCAGTGACAGTAAAACTGCAAATATGCAGGTTGCAATACTGTTTCCCCGTATAGGGCATGTCTGATTAATTAATATTTGTTTGTGGCTTGCCTGTTAGTTTGATCTATTCTTTCAATTATCTTTTGACCTCGCTCATCGACGCACTGTTTTCTGAGCTGCTGCTGAATAGATATTTTCCTCAGTAAACCCTGCACACTGTTGTGTGTGAAAAGCCCAGGAGGGTGGCAGGTTCTGAGATACTGGAACATGCGTGCCTGTTACCGACAATCATACCAAGCTCAAATTCACTTAGGTCACTGCTTCTGCCTGTCTTGTTTTAATGCAAGACGAGAAAACCAGACAACAGAAAACTCCTTAAGAAAAAAGTGCTAATAACATTGCAATAAGAATATATCAACTGTAGTTGTTAGCACTTGTTAACTGGCTAGAGGGAGAAATCAGTATGCTTTAGCGTTTAGAGTTGTCAGTTGCAGTTCATTCTACCTTACTTTCTATTTGCTAAAGTCATGTCATTATTTGAAATGTAAATGATCTCATCTGATATTTCCAGGTGTGACTGATGTGATTTAACAATCTAGTAGTAATGTGGTTTACACATTACTGCTAGATTTTACACGTTTACACACATACACATTTAACAATCTAATGTAGTAACGTGGTTTAACAATCTAGCAACAGATGTTGCGAAGAGAGGTTTCTACTTCTGTATGAAACTCTTTCCTCGTTTCCAAATGGTATGACTGCCTGTAGAGCCGCAGACCTGCATAGCCACATGAACACAAAACACAGTTTTTTGGGTAAAAATATCTGTACAATCTATTTCATGAAGTTTTAATGGTTTTTCTTGTCAATTACTCGAACTGGAGATTGTTCTATTCAATGAGTAACTGAGTACAACTGTCTTACACCGATCCACAACTCCTGAATCAAACCTTGTGTTATATTGATGTCACCTGCTGGTATCAGCAAACAAACCCTTTAGAAGTGACGGCTGTTTCTTGAATTGCCCAAATTACTATGAGCAGTCATGCCCCATAGTTTCCATCTCCCGTAGTTACCCCGATCCTACCACTCCACTAAGGATCCTCCATTCTACCACACCCCTAATGGTCCCTGATCCTTTCACATCACTAAAGGTCCTTGATCCTACCACTCCACTAAAGGTCCTTCATCCTACCACTCCACTAAAGGTTATCCATCCTACCACACCTCTAATGGTCCCTGATCCTACCACTCCACTAAAGGTCCTCCATCCTACCACTCCACTAAAGGTTATCCATCCTACCACACCTCTAATGGTCCCTGATCCTTCCACATCACTAAAGGTCCTCCATCCTACCACTCCACTAAAGGTCCTCCATCCTACCA